>JAGFBZ010002470.1:35000-326526 GCA_018398805.1 Hirundichthys speculiger
ACATTAAACCAGGTTTTAACAGGTTTAATAATTTAATGTTTAAAGTTTAAGTTCCAGGTTTAACATTAAAAAACCAGGTTTAACAGGTTTTAACGTTAAACCAGTTTAAACATTTCATGTTTCATGTTTCAGGTTTTAAACGTTTTCAAACCAGGTTTAACAGGTTTAATGTTTTAAACCAGGTTTTAACATTTCAGGTTTAAGTCCAGGTTAATTTAATGTTCCAGGTTTAACATTAAACCAGGTTTAACAGGTTTAACGTTAAACCAGGTTTAACATTTCAGGTTTAATGTTAAACCAGGTTTAACAGGTTTAATGTTCCAGGTTTAACATTAAACCAGGTTTAACAGGTTTAACATTAAACCAGGTTTAACATTTCAGGTTTAATGTTAAACCAGGTTTAACAGGTTTAATGTTCCAGGTTTAACATTAAACCAGGTTTAACAGGTTTAACAGGTTTAAAACCAGGTTTAACAGGTTAAAAAACCAGGTTTAACATTTTAAACCAGGTTAAACCAGGTTTAACGTGAAACCAGGTTTAACGTTTCAGGTTTAATGTTAAACCAGGTTTAACAGGTTTAATGTTCCAGGTTTAACATTGAACCAGGTTTAACAGGTTTAACGTTAAACCAGGTTTAATGTTTCAGGTTTAATGTTCCAGGTTTAACAGGTTAAACCACGTTTAACAGGTTTAACTTTGAGCTGGTGTAGTTTGGGTGGGAACCATGGGTTTGAGCGGATGAAGAAAGTTTTAAAGAAACTGTGGTTTTTTTAAAGACATGAATACCACCACTGCAGAGAGAGAGACCAGATCACTGGGATAAACCCAGTGTAGAGGAAAAGAAAGAGATTTAAAGGACGAAGTTAGAGGGAGGCAGCAAGACGAGCTGACACTAGTCACATCAGATCATCCTGAAACAATTAAAAGCACGAAAAAATACTAAGGTTACTTATACTCGGAGTCTGTGGCCATGGTAACTGAACTCAACCCTGATGGGAGCAGGTTGACCTCCTCTTCCTCCCAACCTCCTCCCCTTCAGGAACCTGAAACGTGTTCAGTTTCATCAGACTATCAATCATATAATACACATTTTGGAGACATCTGAACGATGAAGAGATGCATTTTGAAAGTATATTGACGATCTAAATCATTGTTACATTTTATGTTTTGTATTTAATCCCTAGAAATGCAGAGAGAGTGTTGGTCTATGAATCTTTTAAGAGTGTTGGTCTACGGATGTTCTGCACAGTTACACACTTAGATCCATGATCTTATCCTTCGGTGCATCACAAACATAATCCATCTTTTGCCAAAAATCACACAAAATACCTTGGGGTTACTTCAAAGTTATTATTTATCTGTTCATATGTTTTCTTAATAACGGGGATCGTGAACATATCCTATAAGAAGGTGAAGGGTAGAGCTGTGAGAAAAGCAGCCTGGCTCTTTTTTTTTTTTTTTTTGACTAAATATTTAAATACAGATTCAGCGACTCTGCAAGGCCAGGGGCAGGTTTAACTTCAGCTCATTTACTGGAACAGAAGTCATTTAGACCCGATACTCTGTGTTCTGACGGGATTTGACAGAAGAGTGAAGGAGCCACTGCCGTACAAGTAACACTGGCTGAAAGCAGACAAAAATACTTTGATGGATAATTATGCAGGGTGGCGAGAAGGCGTGGACGTGAAGGATCTTTGAAACGGATTGATTCAAAGCCTTTAAAGGGTTAGGGACAGCAAAGATCCTAAAAAGAAAAAAAATCCAAGAACTTAAACTGTGATTTCTCCAAGGCCACGAACGTGATCAGAACACTGATTCAGCACGGTAAAGTTCAAAGTCTTGTGAGCTGTTTATAGTGTGTAGTTCTACAAGTTTTAAAAAGTCGTCTGTCGGCAGGTTTGACTTGTGTTTGTGTGAGGATGAAGACCAGCAGCTGCAGGATGAAGGACCCTCACGTTTCACCCCTGAGAGCCCAGAGATGCTGGAGAGTCCACAGGTGAGCAACCTGCCCTTCATACTGAGCTGTTACTGATGCTGAAGCTGCATCCATTAACTGCTGCTCATCTAAGTTCGGGCCAGCAGCGTATGCTAACAAAGCCACCTCCTCCAGCTCCTCTGGGGAGTCAAACCCGATAACCCGGACAGCTGAGAGATACAGGGCCCGATCTTCTGCCAGATCTGCTAATGCCGCTATTTAGGGTAGCGGGTAGCGGGAGGGGCGTTCTTCCACCTTGCTAAACCCACTATCCCACCTGCGCTATCTGCTACATCATGCATGGGAGTGGTTCGGGTGTTCCACCTGTTAAACCAATCACTGCGTCAGTAGTCGTTGCCTTTAAGAGCAGGTTGCGCTACCCGCTAACTGCTATGAAGCGTCTTGTCACGCAAGAGTTAATTTGAGCACGTCCACAGGTGGACCAAGGTTATTATAGCTAACGAAAATGAACGAAATAACAAAAACTAGAATTGGAAAAAACATTTTCGTCAACTGAAATGAAATAAAAACGAGAGTTTAAAAAAAAAAAAAAAACAATGACTAACTGAAACTGTATTATGTGTTTATAGAACGAACTAAATTGAACTATGATAATGTCAAAAACGTCCTTCGTATTCGTGTTTAATTTTTTTTCACATAAGTTTTGGGATTTAGATGAAATCTATTAACTTCGTTCTGCCGTACAATAACAATAACAGAAAAAAAAAAAAAAAAAAAAAAAAAAACTAAAGTGATCAGCAGTGATGGCTGCAGCAAAAGTTGGAAGAAAGTCCTATTTGGGATTTCTTTGACTATGACTGTGTTAACGATAAAAATAAGTGCATGTTGTAGAAGCAGGTGATACAATGTGTGATATACTTCTCAAGGGGAAAAAAACCCACAAATCTGAAAGTCCATTTGAAAAGCTCGCACAAGAAGGCTAACCAAGACTAGCTGGATAAGCTAGCCTAAGCTACAGCTGCAGGCCAGTCAGCGTTGGGAAGGAACGGGAGAAAACAGCAACTAAAATGGACTGTTTCTACCGGCGACCAGATAGCTGCTGGTCAGTAAACACGCAGAACGCCACAAGCGGGAAGATGCATTGATAAATATGTTTATTGAGACCGGAATGTAAACACTACTATGTGATTCGATAGCCTTCAAAAAGTTCTGTGCTTCATTTGAACCAAAATTACAACCCTAATTTACAAAATAAAACTAACACTGAAACTAATAAAACTAAAACTAAGTATTTCAAAAAATAAAAGCGAATGAAAACTAGAAAAACTGCTATACAAAATAATTAAAACTAACTAAATTTGAAGAACTAAACTAAAAACTAAATAAAAACTAAAACTAATGAAAAATCCAAAACTATTATAACCCTGAGGTGGACGCACATTGATGCCATTTGGACGCGGTCTTGTACATGTGGCATGCGGGTTGCGGGTGGTCTGGACCCACAACCCTAAACCCACGATTGCAAGATACTGACTTTGCGGAAAAGGAAAAAGACACGCCCATTGACACACCTACAAAGTGAGTAAGGGAGTCGGCATAACGGGTAGCGGCTTTAGCGAGCGGAAGATTGCATTAGCGGTTAGCGGAGGTTCCTAAACCCGCAATTTGCGGGTAGTGGCTAGTGTTAACGGCTAAGTGGAAGTGTACGATGGGGGCCACAGTCTCTCCATCCTGTCCCGGGTCTGCCCTGGGGATTCGTCACAGTTGGATATGCCCCAAACACCTGTCGATCATCCTGACCAGATGCCTGATCCACCTCAGCTGGTTCCTCTCAATGTCTTTACTTGTTCACTCTCTCTGACTGCCTAAAGAAACCAGTAGGGAGTTTCTGCAGAGCAGAAGACGATGTTCAGCAACTCCTCGACATAATTCTGCTGAAAACCACTAATGCTGAGTCAGAGGGTTGGTTAACACCAACGAGCAGTACTTCCTGTAAACCAAGTGTTATAAATGAAGAAGGCTGATGTTAATCCTGCAGTCTCATGGTTATGATGCACTAACAGTGAAAAAAATCAATTTCTAAAGAAAAAAAACCTGGAGATGATTGATCCTGATCTAATCAGCGCTGACCTCCACTGACGAGGAGAAGCCGAACGCTAAATGCTCCCTTACAAGTGTTGACAACCCCGGGTTTCCTGGGCGATCGGCTGCACACGCCTTGTTATAAAGGCGCCATCTGAACGGGAATTTGCATGATAATAACAAGAATATCTATTCCATGAACGTTCAAATAATATGTGTCAACACAAATGTGCCTGAGTGATGTTGTGCCAAGGTGGCCTGGATCAACCCACGACTCATATATCCTCCAAACAGCATGGAGGGGTTGAGGCTCCGAGCTGGTAGGGGGCAGGATGGGGGGCTTCTGAGGATGCTTTTAAAATGGAAGTTATTGTAAAACTCACCTTTATAAGTTAATTTGATGCATAACTACTCAGTTGCCCATCAGATGACAGCGGTTATTATCCACTGTTATTACACCCTTTGATGATGTGCAGCGCTGCTTCACCTCCACCTTTCTGTCTGACTTTTTTTTGTCATTAACAGTGTGGTTTTCTGAGCTCATCCTAAACTCCCACTTCATTTCTTTCTTTTACTATTCATACCAAAAGATAAAGTGTCAAATTGAATATTTTTTCTGGCCCCACTGTTGAAATGTCTCTTTTTCCTGCTTGCTTTTACCATTTACTTTGTTTGGATGAGCGGGTTTTCTATGTTTATTTTCATTATCATATTCAAATTGTTCTCCTTGAGGGAGGATTTCAGGATTTCATCAATTTCTAATTGATGGTGATGTTCTAAGAGCATGTGCGTGGATTCACCTATAGCAAGGTTTATTACATCTGAATCATTTTGTGCATATGGAAATTTCTATGCAAAGATTCAGAATGAAATCCAAACAAGTCGTAGTATACGAGGCCCCTGGCCCCAGGTCTATATAGGGAGAAAAGCATGGGCCCAAGAACCCTGTGGTACTCCACAACTGATCCTAAAATGACTGTTACAATCATTATTTACAAGGTCAAACTGAAATAGAGTCAACAAATATGACTTGAGTCTTTTTAATGCATTTCCTATAATTCCAACAACCTGCTCCAGTCCATCAATAAGAATCTTGTGGTCATTTGTGTCAAATGCTGCACTGAGATCTGAGACCAGAGACAGATCCACTGATCTGAACCCTGACTGAAGCTTATAATTTACATTGTTTCAACAAAGATTAGATTTAGCTGATTTACAACAACTTTCTAGAGAATTTTTACAATGTACGGTTGTAAATGAGCCTGGAGCTGTGAAGTTAGAAGAGTTACAGTTCCTCCACTGACCACTAGGGGCTGGCTCTAACAATGAGTCAGTCTCCATTGACTTCCATGTTAAAATGTCCAACTTTACAATAGACATAAATGTATCTAGAGCCTTGTACAAAAACAGTTTTGGTCTCCATCGCTAGTTTTCACATTCATGACAACTGTACAGGGGGCTGGAGTTTTCTGCACCTTATCAAGTTAAATTATACAAACCCACCAATTTATTTATAGCCAATGGCTAGCTTCTGCACTGTAAATAAAAAATAAACAGAGCATCATTCATATTTTAAAGAAAATAAATGTGCTGTTAACTGGACTAACAGAACACTGAGACTGGCTGTGGGTTGGTCTGGAAGGGTAAGAAGAAAAAGCTAAGCTAAGCTAACTAAGCAGCTACCAGTTTGTGCTAAATGCAGCCGTCATTTCTGATGCCGCCACCAAGATGACATTTTAAACGGGAGGTCCTGCTGAAGGTGAATCACCTGACGGTGAATCATTTCAGGACCCAGAGGAAGTCTTCTTGGGCCTGCCGTCAATCATCCCACAATTCTCGGGCTGGCGGCAGTAGGCTTGTCTGACTGTAATGGGTCTGCAAGGAGGAGGCTGAGCAGGTCCTGGTAGAGCACTGTTTGTCCTCGTTGCAGCTCTGACAGCACTCGTTTCAGATGTCGTTTCGGTAGTGACGTTTGAAATGAGGACGTTTGGACAAATTTTATCAAAATGAATGTAAAGTACTGCAGTGGACCGGTGACCTGTCCAGGGTTTATCCCTGCCTTCCTCCCCAAGAGAGCTGGGATAGACTCCAGCAGATCCCCGTGACCCTGTATTAGATTAAACGGGTATAGATGATGGATGGATTTAAAGTAATTAGGGCTGGGCAACGATTAACATTTTTAATCGCGATTAATCGCATGATTTCCCTGATTAATCATGATTAATCGCATTGTATACGCAGAATCAAATAATGAATTCAAAAGTAGAGTAAAGGTCACTTTTATTTAAATGTTCTGCTGCCATATGAACTAAAGTGTCATAACATTTGTTGTTGAAACACTTTTAACATCAGCACTTGTCAGTAACACATATTTAGTGTAAATCTCAAAAACTTAAAAACTTGTCAAATAAAATAAAGCTTATTGCCACTGCCAGGGCATTAATGTCATCCTGTTCTTTTATGAAAAATAACAAAAGGTTTACCAACAAAATCCTAACAATCTAGAGGCCACAATCAGAACATTAAAACAGATCATTTCTGAGGTAACAGCAGAAACTTTTAACGGGGAGTTCAACTTGTCAGTTGTTACAAATAACCTTGTTTCTGTTGAATCCTCCATCTGGGAGAACTTTAAAATGAAAATGTCCATGTTAAAGTTCAGTAACTTTATCAATCCATAATTATCTGTGTATCATTTGTTTTTTTCCATTTTCAATTGTCAATAAAACATTAAAAAAAAATAATTTAATTAATTTTAAAAAGTTTTTTTATATTTCAATTTTAGCAAACGGGCCATGGGACTGAATTTGTTTTTAATATTTAATTGTCCGGTTTACGGACCCGGAAATGGCTTTGTGCAGCAGTTCAGGTAGCATGGCGGCGCTGGAATCACATACTATTATATTTGTAATATTGTGAAAATCTGAATGAAAACTCAGCTCATATACAGATGAACCAAAGCCTCTCCAGCTTTGTGTCTCCTCAGATCCTGACGAGCGCAGAATCTTCTGCTGTTGAATACGTCATTGATCAAACTACCGCATTGGCCCGAATATAAGACGATATTTTAATCTAGAAGTCATATTCTCAAAAATGGGGGTCATTTTATAATCAAGGAATAGACTTTCTGTTGTCATTACACATCTGTGCCACTAGATGGAGCCGCACTGCAGTAACCAGCTAGAGAACAGCAGGACAGTGAACACATGGAGCAGATCTGATGGAACATGGAGGAATGACGCAATCGTCTTGAACAAAGGGGTTTAAAAGTTTTTTTGTCAGTCCAGAATTTTTTTTTTCTAGACAGAATTGTTAATATTGCTACCTGAGTTGCTACCCGAACGGCAAAGTACACGGATTTTTACCGTTCTCCATGTCTGTTTTAGCTTTTCCACATGTTTACCTGCCATTTGTCTTTCAGTTCCGCAGCAGCCAGTAACAGACTTTTCAAAATAAAAGCATGTGAGCAACATGCGTTAACGCGCGATAAAATAAATGTCGGCGTTAATAAATTAATGCGTTAACACGATAATAACGCGTTAACTTGCCCAGCCCTAAAAGTAATATAGATTAGAATCATAGGAGGTAACATGTTGTAAATGTACTAAGGTGGGCGTGAGCCCACTATTCAGTACCTGTCTGTTCTGCTCTTTTGCATTATTGTGTTGTAGAGCACAAGGGGGAAAAAAGGCTCCAAAATCACCCTTTACAAACCAGAGATTGATGGTTTTGGAGGCCAGATCAGGTGCTGACATCAGCAACCACACATAATTCACCAGATTCTTAGAAGTCTAAATTTAGTCCACTTTGTTCTGCTCTGCTCGCTACTGGGAGTATTGCGAAGTAGAGACTAAAACAGTTTTCTCAATCAGTTTACTCTGTATTTATGTTGTGTTAAGTGCTGTTCCAAAGTTCATATCTAGTCAAGTACAGTAGAAATCCACGGATGTGTTGTAGCTCCACCCATTTTATCGTCCAATGCAGACTGGTTTGGTAGCCACCACCCACAGTATATTTCTGAGTCGTATTGATGTTGGGAGTGTTTATGTTGCATTAAACTTTAGATCTTTTTCAATATGTGTTTTTTTTTTATATATAAGATTTGAGGCTCCAGTGGCCTTTATTATTGAAAGCTAAGAGACAGGAGATGAGGGTCAGAGGCTTGGAGTCGAATATGCAACCACTGCAGGCTTCAAAACCCCTCTACATGAGCTGCAGCTCAACCAGCTGAACTATGTGGCAGCACTTGAATGTGTGGTTTAATGCTTACGTGGTATTAAGAGACCTGGATCTGTGACGTCACCCACGCACTTGTAAACAGAGATGTTGAAGCCCGTTTTTAAAGGCTCCAGTAGATGCCTTTTGACTTGAGCTGACTCCATCCTAGCACCCCTTCATCAGCGGAGATTAGCGGAATGAAAGCCTCAAAAAGCCCAGTAGTCATTGGAAGAGGCTCACCTTACCTCTCACTTGCTAGCCATTTTAGTTTGGCTTAATTCATTCTAACCTCTGATGCTAATGTTAGCTAAGTGTTATTGTGATTAAACCTGTCCAGCCATCCTTGTTTTGGGTGTTGCTATTAATGCAACTCCTGAAATTAGTACTGCTGGAGTTGAAACAAGGACAGCCAGAGCTCCGAACAAGGTCCACTAGGACCCAAAGTTGGCTAGCAAACCCGGTGGACCGTTTATCACAGCAGAGCACGTGTCTGGGTTGAGCCTGTCGGCTAGCAGTCCAGTCAGTATACCTGGAAAGTTCTGGAGCAACTTGGAAAGGTCATCCTGACCCTTCTAGGCTGGGCTAGAGAAGTTGAGCGTGTCAGCTGCCACATTCAGCTACAACTGGGCTGCCAGAGCTTGTGACTGATGAGCAAGAGGAGGTGAGGTCAGCCATCTTTTGATTAGTCCAGTCCAGAAGCCTTTGGCTGAGCCCAAGATAGCTGCTGCTAGTAGCTTAGCTAAGCTCTGACTCAGCAATCTTTGGCTGAGCCCAAGATAGCTGCTGCTAGTAGCTTAGCTAAGCTCTGACTCAGCATCCCTCCAGGCCAAACCAGAGCAAGTCACAGCCGTCTGTCAGTATGTCAGTATCAGAACTAACATCACAACAAACCATGTTTCCTTTAGAATCCACAGACAGCAATGCAGCTGTCAAAGTCACACCAATGTTTATTTAGAAGATTTATCTGAGGTTTCTTGTACCAGACTGTAAGTTTGCTTATTCCTGCTGTAACATTGGACATTTTAACATGGAGGTCAATGGAGATTGACTCACTATTGGAGACGGCCCTGAGTGGACAACAGAGGAACTACACGTTTTGAGACATTCATGTTAGAGTCAGATTATCTGTTCAGATGTAGGAAGTAGATTAATTCAGCGAAGTGAATGATTAAAAGAATGTTTGTGTGTTTCAGTACGAGGAGATCCAGCTGCCTCCACCCAGACCTCCATCAGAGTGTATTTACTATAAAGCTCAACATCCTCGCTGACTCGTGCTTACAGATGCACCTGCACAGGTAAACAAGGCAGCAGCTTCAACGGGAGAGGATCCAGAATCTGCACGAACTGCACGAACATAGAGTATTTTTAAGATTCAGTTCAGTCTTTTCTGCATCTGGAAGTGAACCCGGATGGAACATTTCAGCTTTTAGCCAAATCCAGGTTTGACAACAGTTTTAGGTGGTTTCAGAATTTAAGGAGGCTGGAGTTTATGAGGAGCTACAGGCAGCTGTTAATGGATTTTTTTTTTCCAAATGAACATTTCATAGTGTCCGTTCATGTCATTTAATGCACATTCAATAGGATGATTATTTGTTCTGGTTTTCAAAGCTTTTTCCTTCAACTGTATCCTGTTGCAGTTCAGCTCCTTTGATCACTAATACAGTGGTACCGCTACTTACGAACGTCTCTACATACGAAATTTTCAGGTTACGAAATGCCTCAACAGGAAAATATTGCCTCTTGTTAGGAAATAAATTTCAGGATACGAAAGGGAAAAATACAGTAGCGCTGCTACTCCGAGCTGCTCTGCCATTGGCTATCGCTTAGCATCTTCCTGGCATCCCATTGGCTAGGATGGCCCCTTGTCTGTATGAGCGTAACCCAGCAACAAAGGTAAACGAACAATTTTTACTCTGATACATTTCAGTCTGAAGACGTAACTGCACTCGAGGGTTGTCCCATTTCTAAGTCACAAGCTAGTCCTTACACTTACTTTCAAGGTTTAAGATTGAGGGCCAAAAATTGAGGGTTAATAAGGCAGAGGGTTGAGATTGAGGGTTAAGGGAGGAATTGGAATTGGCCCCAAATCCTCAATTTGAGTCAAATCTCAAATCAGAAACTTCAAATTTGAAGTCCTACCAAGTCCTTTTTTGACGGTGGTGCAATAGTATGTTAAATGTAAATGATAGACAGCATAGAATGACAGAAGTGTGGTGTCACTTTTCTTTGTGCAACTTCAAATGTCAAACAAAAGAGGAAGTTGTTTCATCTCTGTCCGCATTTTTTTTGCATAATCCAATTAATTTTTTAATAACAACTTTGTCATTTTTATACCTAAACATATTTAATTTCTGACAGATGTTTGCAAACTGTTGTTTTCGTTTGAAAGAACCAAATCTCATTCTGGTTCATTTTGACTGGCTGTGCTGAGAACGTGCACACGTACATGCACACGTACATGCACACAGCAGAGAGCAAGAGAGGAAGACGCTGATTGTTAAGTCAAGACGAATGAAAGGAATTGATTCATCCACACTGTTTAATTAACATGATTTAATCTTTGTCTGGTTTAAGTCAATGGGCTCAAGTCCAAGTGAAGTAACAAGTCATTGGTGTTAAAGTCCAAGTCTTTTTACATTTTGTCAAGTCTAGGGTCAGCAAATTAACAAGTCAAGTCTGACTTGAGTCCAAACCTCCGTTAATCAATATATCTGTTTTCTGTTAGCATGTCAGTCAAGACGTCTGATAAACCACTAGCTCAAGGTTTGACTAAATCATTCCAGATTTTGGTCAGAAATTTGAATTCTAAGTTGAGTATACCTCCGTAACATTTCTCTTTCAGCATGTACAGAATGTAACGATCATGTACTAAATAAATCTTTTTGAATGTGAGTTAACTAGTTTTTAGTTTTTATTCAAAATAATTCTCTTCATGTCTCTGTTTCAACCACAAAACCCTGGAAGAAGAATTCTTCACTTTCTTTGGGTCACATCTGGTTCATACAGCACATGCCAAAATTTCAGTCCAGTTCCTGAACCTTGGTACACAGTTGACCCACATTGCTCTGGTCAGTAACTGAGCTTAAACTAGCCCACATCAGGCCTCAATAAGTCTGCTGCCTGGAAACAGACTACCACTGTACTTCTTCCAGTCGAAGTGGCACGCAGCAGCAGGAACTGAACACTGGTTAACAGGTAGCTGAAATGAAGGTGTTTTCTTGATATCCTCTCTATAAGTGCTGCTTCCACCTCCCAACATCCAACCGCACACTCCTCTCCGAGCGCTGCTTTAAGCCAAACTGCAAAAACCTCAGCTTCCTGTTATAACAACTCCAGTCCACCTGCAGCTCCGAGGTTTGATCCGAACATCTCATGCAGGCATTGTAGCGTTGTGCATTTAAGATGCTTGATTAGTAATTACAGGTCATAAAGAGTTTTCACAGGTGCGGCAACACCTGGTCACGTGATGTCTGGGCATCGAACTTCACAACCAGGAAACATTACACACAAGCAAAATAAACATAACTTCTCTTTAAAGTTGATCAGAATTTATAAACACAAGTACTAAAGATGAATAAACACTTGGTTTAGTTCTGATATTTACTAAATGAATAGAATCAAGACTAAACAAACAACTTAAGCGTGAAAGTATCATCTGTACATGTGAGTCAGGCTGTGCGGCAAGATGGCTGACAACCACATGGCACCACAACGGATAAACAACAAAATGGCTGATGAGATCTTAAGTGTGTTGTGTCACACGGAGGCAGCAGTGCTACAAACTGGAACAAAGGAGAAAGTAGGCCTCATGGTCAAGATTAAATACATGTGGGTGGGTGGATTAGTAGGAAGGAAGAGAGGAAAAGCCAAGTAAAGAAAGAAAAGAATTCAAAAGCTAAATGTTTGTGGACATCTGAAGAACAGTTTTGTTTCATCTGCCTTCATGGATATATACAGGTGCGTGTCATCGGTGTAGCAATTAACATTTATGCCGTGACTCTGGATAATATTTCCAGGGGCAGCGTGTATTGAGTGAAGAGGATGAACCCTAAAACTGAACCCTGTGGAACACCATAGCAGACCCTTGTATGTGCACATGAGCGAACTGGAACCTGTCTGTTATTATTTAAACTACCGCCACCCAACACCAAATGAGGGTTGTTTTGTGAAGCTGGACTGACACTTTGGTCTGTCTACGAGCCACTGTGGCAGGCAATAAAATAGAATGTATAAAAACCAAATACAATTTTTTGACTTTCCACAATGATGGTTGCATAGTACTGACACAAAACAGGTTTTGTATTGTATACATAAAATAACTTCTTATGCATCTTAAACTAAAAGAAAGAAAACAAAAGTTGTAACCTTTCACGCCATCTCTGTGGGCAGGGGGGGAAGTGTAGTGTCAAAAAGCTAGCGGTTGGACTGGGTTACCTTCATTGTTGAAACTTATACCATAGCCGTTTCTGACGTCAACCATAGGTTTCTGAAGAGCATTTTCGAAACCTCTTTTACCTCATACTGCATGGTACCAAGCTGCAAAAGGAACGAGTAGGTCTGAGAAGCAAGGTGGAACATGCAATTGCCTACTATCAGTCACAGTTAGCTAGATTGGCGAGGCTAGCTTTGGTTATGCCAATTTATGATGCTGATTAATTACTTTATGTTCATTGTGATAAAATCAGTCGAAGTCCCCCAAGATCTTATTCATACAAGATGAAATCACTGTCACACTGTCATCAGATGGCCAGTCTGACAGAGACCCTTGCCCCCCCACCTTCTTTTTCTTTCTGTATATGTTTGCAGGCCAGAGTTTCGAGAGCTACATGCTGACCTGCAGTTCCACCCTCTGACCACCTCAGTGTTGCTGCCTACATCTGTTTATATAGTCATCTCTGTAGTTCAACAATGTAGCAGTCAGAATATAAGTGCACAGAATTCTTTGTTCTCCACCTAATGGATAATTACTATGAATATATTTTGCCCTAAAACTGGCGACTGGTCGAGGGTGGACCCCTGCCTTTCACCCTAAGAGAGCTGGGATAGGCTTCAGAAGATCCCTTTGACCCTGCACAGGACAAAACGGGCATGGATTCACATTTTGTCCCATATAATATTGCCAAGATATATGTGCTCACTGGATATGTCCTCTTTTTTAGGCCCTTCTCTAAACATTTAAGTCAAAGACACTTAGTGAATACAGTGAATGCAGTCATGGAGACACAGAAAAATATAAAGGTATCTTTACCGCAACAGACTGTAGACCAAAAAGTTAAGAAAAGGGAGCATCTTGAGACTGCAGAACGCTGTTAATGTTTTGTGAAAGCTCACATTGGGGAGAGAACATTGCACCTTCCTGGGATCAGCGTGAATGCACAGCTGGAGGGTGGAGGCAGAAACAAACCACAACAGTGGAAATGCAGAACTGCAACTTGCTTCAACCTTTTTTTTTTTTTTTTTTTTTTTTTTAAAGCATTTGGCTTTTATTGAAATAAGCTTGACAAGAAATCAGGGCAGAGACACAGCACAGGGAGGAGACGAGCAGGGCTGATCAGCTCTGTATATGAGCTGTTTATTCAGGGGAGCTATCTGGACATCCACTTGTTTCAGACTTGCTGTTAAAGGACATGGTCCTTCATGGGCTTCTGTTACGCCCTGAGGAGGTTTTAAAATGTGGATTTGCAAGTAGGCCTCGATATTTCTCTTTGCTGAGTTTCCTGAGGGGATTTTACTGTTAGCTGTGAGAGTAAATGTTGTTTAGTGGTGGACTGGAGGCCAGCCAGGTGTTTCAATAGTAGTAGAAGCACTTGCATAATTATAGCAGCGTTATCCGTGATAGCAGCAGCTCTACGTGTTTTTTTTCTTAATCAACGCAGTAACAGGTTCACTGATGAGAGCAACGGGTTTTCTAAATGCCATCTGTGATTTGAGGTTAAACATTCAGTAGCAGCAGTAATGAAGAGAGGCTCTTTTATTTTTAGTTACAGGGAGAATTAGAAACTTTAAAGGAGCAGATTTTTACCACAAGGAAGTTCATGTGAATAACTGAGCTGTATTTAACAGAAACACTAAAACCACTTCCTCTTTGCACCTTGCAGACGCAACAAAATTCAGAAGAAAATGTGATCTCAGACAGCTGCTGTTGTTCTGTTGATCTGCTCAGAGTTAATCTGGTCTGGAGTTAAGAATTTTTTGTGCATGCGTATATATATATATATATGCTCACTATATATATATATATATATATATATATATATTATATATATTATATATATCTATATATATATATATATATATATATATTAGGGCTGGGCAACGATTAAAATATTTAATCGCGATTAATCGCATTATTTCCCTGATTAATCACAATTAATCGCATTGTAAACGCAAAATCAAATAATGAATTCAAAAGTAGTGTAAAATGAACTTTTATTTAAATGTTCTGCTGCCATATGAACTAAAGTGCCATAACATTTGTTGTTCAAACACTTTTAACATCAGCACTTGTCAGTAACACATATTTAGTGTAAATCTCATCTTAAAAAATGTCAAATAAAATAAAGCTTATTGCCACTGCTAGGGCATTAATGATTGTGTCTCAGCACAATCAGAACATTAAAACAGGTAATTTCTGAGGTAACAGCAGAAACTTTTAATGGGGAGTTCAACTAGTCAGTTGTTACAAATAACCTTGTTTCTATTGAATCCTCCGTCTGGGAGAACTTTAAAATGAAAATGTCCATGTTAAAGTTCAGTAACTTTAGCGTATATATATATAGATAGATAGATAGATAGATAGATAGATAGATAGCTCTGGAGTGGCTAATCAAGAGGACCAGGACAATTCCCGACGGGCCGGTCTGATGTTTGGGCCGTGAGGGGCTGGTGTTCACATTTTTGAATTTTTTGGGGGTCACTGTTCAGTCTTGGCAGTGGGTTGATTACATATGCTACCTCCCTCCACCTCCACTGGCAGCTCTTTTTAAAAAAACTTTGCCAGGCGCACCCTGATATAGCATGTCCGCATCAGCGGCGTTTGAAAGATGGACAGTAGAAAGAGGCAGGGTGGAGCAGGGGCGGCGGGAATCAAAAAGAGGAAAACTCTGGAAACTGATGCAGCCAAATGCACCAAAACTGCCAACTTTTTCAATAAAACGAGCTTGTGGTTTGAAAAGACATGTGAGGATGATCAAACCAGGAAGTCAGGATGTTGAGCTTTGCCTGCAAACCACCATTTAAGTTAATTAATTATCAGTTCAATGGGTTGTGTGGCGTTGGGGTCATATAACATAGCGTTATATCATTTAATGCTACGCCACATAACTGGGAAACTTTGTTTTGTAGCTCCTCAGAGTCAGAAGGTGGTAGAGACCTGCTCTGTGTGAAAAATGTCCTGAGACGTGAGATGAGTCAGCAATACTTTAATGAAACTGATCAGAAGACTAATATGAAATAAGACTCCACGAAAGATCTTGACACAGAGTATACTGAAGATGACTGGCAGGAGGCCATAAAAGTATTTAAACCTTTATATGTAACAGACTGAGAGAGACACAGTATAAAATACTACATCGTCTACACCTAGCTCCATATATACTAAATAAGATGGACCGTCAGATTTCACCTCTGTGTAATAAGTGTCATAGAGAGGCTGGAACGTATTACCATTATTTCTGGCAATGTAAATTCATAAAAGGATTTTGGGTTACAATCATTTTTCAAGTAAAGGTGAGGAGGGACCCCTCGAAGGACATAACTCTAACTCATTTAAAATTCAAATTATGTGACAAATTGCTATTACTGGCCAGAAAATGCATTTTAATTAACTGGATCAATGATAAACCTCCTACTGTTACTGTGTGGTATAGGGAAATATTCCGGGTCCTCCCTCATGAAAGACTTAGCGCAGTTCTGAAGGATAATGAAAAGTCCTTTAATGTCATGTGGGCGCCTCTGCTTAACTTTTTACCTGACGAATTGACTCAGTAAGTGATGAGGGGACAGTTTTCTTTACAATGGCCACGCCCACCTGGCATAAATCCATAAGTGCAATGTGGCACTTGCACACCACCATATTTTATTTTTTTTTTTTTTTTTTTCTGCTTGGTGTATCATGATTTATAGGATGCTGATGTAACAGTGTCTACATTAATGTGTGATATGTGTGTGTAGAGAAAAATGAAGGGCTCCTGTGTGTGCTGTGTCGGTGTATAGGTGGGCAGTTCGCTACAAGATTTGCTTGTTAAGGATAGATGGATGGCAATATTTAATTTTATTTTATCTATCTTCGTAACTGACACGATGGTAAATTGCATATTCTATGTCCTTGTTGGAAAACAATAAAAAATTGGTAAAAAAAAAAAAAAAAGAAATAAGCCACCATACTTTGCCATTGAAATTATCTTAATTGGTTAAGTCAAAACGTGTTTTCCCTATCAAATGTGCTAAAGCCTTACAGATGATTATGTTTTTTTGGTGATACAGGTGGAGGTGAGTCTGGAGAAACTGGAGGAAGTGTGAAAGGGAGAGCAGCGTCTATCAGGGACTGATGACAGAGGAAGCAAAACCCCGAACCACAAGTTAGGAAGGACAGAGGTTAGGAACTCACAGGACAAAACTTTAGTAAGCAGTTATAGAAAACAGCATGTTAAATTCAACGTCTTTTTGATGCCTGTAACTCTGAAAATTAGCTTTTTAAATTTTTTTTTAATCACAAAAAGCTCTAAACCTGAATAACTAATACTTCAGGCATGAAAATCCCTCACCTTTCGGTGAAATTATCATATTATTGCCCTAATAAGCAAACTGAGCACTTTAGAAATCGGCAATTTAAATGACACTTGGACGGTCAGTAAATCCTGTCCAGAACCAATCAGGTCAGATTGTTCCATTATTCCAGTCATACCAACGTTCTTCATTCATGTGTACTCGGAGGTTACATTGCTGAGCGAGACGAGAAGCAGGACGTAGTGATGTCCACGCCGGGAACGAGGCAGACGAGCGTACGTTCACATTTCCTACCTACATTTACCAGTGGTGAGAAGCGCTGTATATTTCATTCGCGTTGTCTGACATGTTGCTAGCCGCTCTCTCAGCTACATAGCTGATGTCACAACGGGCGCCCGTTGGTACAACAATGGCAGGTCTGGGTCGCTGGACCTCAGGAAAACCGATTCGCGAACCGTAAATATGGGACATCGGACCGTTGGTAGTGCATGTTTACCGATCCAGTTCTCCATTGACCAATGCACTTGGATCTCATACCGATAACCGATAAAATCGGTTTATCTTTACACCCCTAGACAAAATATATTAATAGAAATTATCCATTAGCTGAAGAACTAAGAATTCCATGTACTTATATTTTTACTGGTGCATTGTTTGTACGTGAACTACAGAGATGACTATATAAACAGATGTAGGCAGCAACACTGAGGTGGTCAGAGGATCAGACTGCAGGTCAGAATGTTAGTGGATATCCCAGAGACACCTACATTCATGGAAAAAATTATTAGACCACCATTTTTTCTTCACTTTCTTGTTCATTTTAATACCTGGTACCACTAAACGTCATCATGTGACTAAAACAGACAGAAAAGAAAGCACTGAATGCATAAAAGCAGTGTTTTTGGCAGTACAACGCCATAGCTATTGATGTAAAAACTTAAGTGATTTAGGTTATAATCAAGAAAACCATGGAAAATGGTAAGATATCAGCTCTTAAATAAAACTCTTATGAGCAATCTTTGTGGTTATCGTTATGTTTGTCCAAACAAATGTACCTTTAGTTGTACCAGGCATTAAAATGAACAAGAAACTGAAGAAAACAAGGGTGGTCTAATAATTTTTTTCCATGACTGTATATAGACAGGTGGAGGTGAACACTGGGATGGTCAAAGGATGGAACTGAAGGTCAGTATGTAGCTCTGGAAACTCAGGACTGCCAGATAGATAAATAGATAGATAGATAGATAGATCGATAGATAGATTTTGGCACCAACCATTAATATATACGCAGACCGTTGTGAAGAAAGGAAAAAAAAAAAGAATTAGAATTTACTGCCAGAGAGGACTGGTGAAGGACACACTCACCCTTCACACTCCCACCAAAAAAGTCTGCTATAAGATTAAATTGCATATATATACTAGATGGTTTGACTAGATGATGGCACTAACCATGATTGTAAATGCAGAACACACAAAAAAAAAGGAAAGGAATAATAAGAGAGTGAAATTTTAATAACTTTCTTCAAAGTCAGAAGTTTCCAACCACCTCCTCAGTATCTGGTATAATTGCCTTTAAAGCAGGGGTGTCCAAAGTTGGTCCTCGAGGACCGGTGTCCTGCAGGTTTTAGATGTTTCCCTCCAAGTGACTGTATCATTAACAGACATGTGCTGACCTTGATGACAAGATGACGATGGCCATTAATTAAGATCAGGTGTGTTAAAGCAGGGAAACATGTAAAACCTGCAAGACACCGGCCCTCCAGGACTGACTCTGGACACCCCTGCTTTAAACTGTCCAACATTTTTGGTTTCCTGCAGGAGCTACAGACAGTAGTTTTCTGGAATCTTGGTCCGTTCCTCCTGACAGAACCGGTGGACCTGAGTCAGGTTCGTAGATCAGACATGGCTTTTCAGCTCCACCCACTAATGTTCTATCCATTGTTACTCTTCTCATCTCTCCTTCCATTCGTGTTGCTGAAGCTTCTTGTGGTCCCTGCAAGTGTCTGATTTTGGCCGTTGATGAGGAAGATGGCCTTTGTAGGAAAATGAGAAACTGATTCTAACCATGGGAGAGTGGTTGTGAATGTCAGAATGTATTCAAGAGAAACTCTGAAATCACTTCCTGTTTACTCATTTCAGGCTAAAGAAAACCCCCAAGGGTAAAAGGATCTTGGAAAAGATCGCCATTGTCATCGTGAATTCTGCATTTCACGTCCAAGGTCAGAATTCTGAAACGTCAACAAGAAACCAGATGAAACAAATTCCCCTTAAAGGTTGATATTCCTCATATTTAAAACCCTGGTTCCTTCTCATTGAGACCTCACAGTTTCATATTATCCCAACAGAGCACATGACTGTCAGACTGCAGGTTTACTGGTGGTTTCCAACAGCAGTTACCAGTTACCCAGGCCCAGACCCAGAGTCCAGTTAGCAGACCTCCTTCATGAAATCAGTCTACATATATAATTGTAACAATGTGTGCACTGACCTACAGGTGCTCTTTTATTTTTAGTTACTAACTTTAGAAATTTTGAAGAAGTAGATTTTTATCTGGTGTGAATGACTTGTGAGCTATTTTCGAGAGAATTGCTGAAAACACTTCCTGTTTGTGCATTGCAAGGATAAAGAAACCTGGGGTCGGGGGGTGGTGGTGGGGGGGGGTGATAGACCATCTCTGGTAAACCACACGGATCCAGTAATTCACTCACCGCAGAGTCTTAAGATGAACGATGAACAGAGAAACCACACCAGTGAGACAGTTTCTGAACCAGTGTAAACATTTTAATTCAGTCTATATTCACTTTAATGCATAAATATTGCATGTTTTGTATATTCTTGTACAATGCAGATAAAGTATGTTATCTAATTTAATCTAATCTAATCTCAAACTGTGTGTTGAGCTGTCCAGAATTAGCTCCAAACTCATATTCGGTGAATTCCTGTCCATTGTTTCGCTGAGATAAAGTTCCAGAGAATTAAGGAACTGAATGAAGCGTTGCGCAGATCTGTCATCACCATGAATCAACAAATCTGCTTTCCATCTTCAAAGTCAGAAGTCACGCGTCATCATGTCACCAGATCAAACAGAGCTTCGGCTGTATCAGTGCTGCATCTCATGTGACACCCACAAACACAGTAAACATAATAAAAGGGTTCTCTTTGGTTTTCTGATCAGGATTTTCACGTGGGTCTGAAGTTAGGGTACCATGAAACACCCCCCCCCCCCTCCCCCCCTTCAGCCCGGGGGATTTTTAATGTTGAGTAAAACTGCTCCTGATACGTTTGGCCTCATGTGGCTCAAAGTCGCCATCTAGTGGCGCGTCTGAAAACTGTCCTGCCTTCTCGACTCAAACACATCTTCTATGGATGTCAGAGTTTGATACTTTTGTGTCTCCAACTTGAATCACAGAGGAATGATGGGAAAATGAAAGTCAAACTTGAGATATTCACCAGCTTCATGCAACTTCATAAGTGGACCTTTTGTGCACATGGACAAAGCTGAATTTCTCCGACAGATTAGTTACCCAGAGTGACAAGGATTGAATTTAATCTACAGCCAGACAACATATGCATGTGAGGCCAATCTAAAAAGATAATTAAAATAATAAAAAAATCAACATTTAACAGAGGAGGAGTCCACAGGTTTCCCATTATGTGCTTTTCCTGACTTTAAAAAGTCTTATATAACTATCTTCACCTGTTATAAACCCAGTTTCCAGGACATCTAGCTGTCATTTTAAGAGCTCGGCAGTTGATTAAGCAGTAAACTAAATTTTGAAAGAACAGAGATTTCCATTCAAATCAGATCACTCAGGATACATTTGAGTGTGTGTGTGTGTGTGGGGGGGGGGTGTTGTTGTTGTTGTTTATTTTATTTATTTATTTTATTTAACCTTTGTTTATACAGGTGTGACCTGTTCAATAATAAATCACAATGAAATACATATAAAACAATCAATATAGTTATAAAAAATAAAAAGCGTAAAATAATAAATATTGTTGTTGTTGTTTTAGTTCAGATAGCTGTTGATGTTTTCAAGCAACTATGACATTTGTGTTTATTTGAATTTAGAGCAGGAAGATCAGATCAAATAAATCTTTGAAATTTAGCTTTAAAGGACATTTAGCTTTTATGGTGGAAAATAAGTATTTGGTCAGCCACTAAAATGCCAGATTTCTGGCTCTCACAGACCTGTAGCTTCTTCTTTAAGAAGCTCTTCTGTCGTCCACCTGTTACCTGTATTAATGACACCTGTTTGAACTGGTTATCTGTATAAAAGACACCTGTCCACAGCTTTAAACAGTCAGACTCCAAACTCAACCATGACCCAGACCAAAGAGCTATCGAAGAACACCAGGGAGAAAACTGTAGACCTGCACCAGGCTGGAAGAGCGAATCTACAACAGACCAAATTCAATTCAAAAATACTTTGAATTTTCCCTTTGGGAAACTTGAATTTCCCAAAGGGGAAATTCAAGTTTCAGTACACCAGTCTGGTGTACTAGAGAAGCTGCTAGCATCCAGCGCTCCTTTTCATGCCAGGTCCCGTGGTCCGAGTGCTAACTCCAGTTAACAGCCGTTAGAACCAGTATATCTCCATAACGATGACAAGTGAGATATCTCCAGGTCAGAGGAGGAAACACCGATGAACCAAACCATCTCCTCTGGGAAGACTGAGCTCCATTCAATCGGGCGAGCGACGGAGCCGACCGTCCCAGAGCCGAGTTCATCATGCGGACCGGACCAGGCCGTTGTCATCTCCCCCGGCGGTGCTGAGCTCCACCAGGTCACCAGACAGGTCCCCTGCCAGGTCAGCTGACCCATCCGGTGTGTAGACTGCTGGACGGGGGCAGCATGCCGCCGCTGCTACGTCGGGGGCTCCCGTCCCGGCTCCGTGACGCTGCAGCTCGGATCCAGTGGCGGTGGTTGCCACGGATAGCAGTTCAGGACTACTTAGCTTTCCCGAACCGGCCTCCAGCGACATGTCCGCGGCGGCAGGTCTCCACCAGCCACAAGAGGACCGATCCGCCCCCTGCAGACAGTATGTCGACATCCGACCGCAGATCACTACAAACTGGGCACAAACTGGAGTGTCCAGCATCTAGCGTCCAGCGTCGCAGGGATAAGTCCCCGGAGCAGCAGCGAGAAGCCTCCATGCCAGGCGTCGTCCGGGCAAAGACATATAAGGTTCATGTGAATAAACCAACTGTGGGAGCAACTGTAAAAAAAAATGGAAGACATACTTACAAGACCATCGACAATCTTCCTCGATCTGGAACCCCTCGCAAGATCTCATCCTGTGGGGTTAAAATGATCATGAGACAGGTGAGCTAAAAATCCCAGAACCACACAGAGGAACCTGATGAATGACCTGCACAGAGCTGGTTCCAAAGTAACAAAGGCCATCAGCGACAGGGGGACTCCTGCAGTACCAAGGCGCCCCCCTGCTGAAGACAGGACATGTCCAGGCCCGTCTGAAGTTTACCAGAGAATATGGATGATCCAGAAGAGGACTGGGAGAACTTCATGAGATCAGATGAATCCGAACTAGAACTTTTGGTAAAAACTCAGCCCATTGGTTTGGAGGAAAGTACAGTATCTGTATTTAATCGATCTGTCATCAGGAGTCGGATGAGTCCTACCAGGTTGCACGGGTTCCTTTATTTGTTCTGGCTTTGACCTGGGGACAATAAGAGGTTGGGACTTGTAACCGTTCATGAAATGAGTTCTCGGTCGAATGTCAGCCTGGTCGTTTACGGTCTCATGAAGCTCTCGATCAGCCGCTTCATCCTTTTGTTTATCCCTGATGGAACATGTTGTAAGGAGCCATCTCGTTCCACTTAGTATCGACAGCAATCATGCGAAACCGGATGGAAAATTGAATCACAGATCGATTAGCTCATCTCAGGGAAGGAACGCATCAAGGAGAAGAGTTGACGTGGTATAAACCCGAAAACAGTTTAATAGTTAACCTGTCGGTATGGTTTGCTTATAAATTGCGTGGTTTGAATTATGCATCTAGTTTGAGCATGGGGATGCTGCGTTCCCGTCACCAGGAGCAGTGGACGGAGAAGGAAACGATTAACAAAGAAAGCTACGGAGCAGACAGGGTATTAGAGTCATAATTCACATGCGATCGGTCGGATCATCTTACTAAAGCACAATATAATCATCACTGGATCCGCGTTAGTAATCATCATAATACTAAAACACTTTATGACCCTGACGAAATGCTCATGAGCTATCCGTCACTAGATGCGCCGGAGATCATAAAGCCAGCTAGATGCTCATGATTAATCTATCGCTCTACGTGCACGAGATCATAAAGATGACCTTCTGATAAAAGTTACATTCAGGACCGTTGGAGGGAGAAGAAAACAAGTGCAGATGGGCCCCTGGGGGCGGGAACACACCCCGGTGTCGTTAAAAAAAAAAAGAACAAGCAGCCAGTCAATACCTAATTAAAGACGAAACAACTTGTAACTGGCAAATTTTTGAAATTAGAATAAGAACCTCGGCAGAGCTGGGGACACCTGTGAAAGAGGAGGAGCCAGTTTGTGTAGCTGATACCAGAGCATCTCCAGGTGATCCACTGAAGGAAGTACTTGTGGTGGATTTTATACACAAAAACTGCAACAGACGTGCATGACTGAGAACAGTGATCTCAATCAGCAGCTCCCCACATACATGCTTGTCCTGACCATCAGGAGCTTGTTTGTGTCACTTTAGCGCTTTCTGAGGGAAATGACAAAGGTTGCCAGGTCACCACAGACACTTTCAGGTGGAGAAATACGAGGCTCTGAATTCAACTGATGGAGCAGAGGAAAGACAACGGTTATTTTATTGCTCGTTATAAACTCCCTCCCACCTGAGTAGATCCAAGGCCCTCTGTGGCCAGACGGTTTGGTATGGAAAGCCCAAAAAACACAGATTTATTTAAGCTCAGGTGGAGTATAAACTGAGGGCCCAACAGGAGACTGGGAGAGGAAACTGGCAGTAAGACTCCCTGACCACCAAAGAAACTACTAGACTAGTGGTTCTTAACCTCGTTGGAGGTACTAAACCCCACCAGTTTAATATGCACATTCACCAAACCCTTTTTTTCCCTTCAAATTCACAACATAGATATACACGAAAAATAAGATAATTTTTTTCAAATTTTGTCAAAGTCAAGACATAGGTATATGTCTTGAATTTTGATCGTGCTAGACTAGAATAGCTTAACTTAGCATTGCAAATCATGCAGACAGGACGCTGACTCCCATCATGTTCCGTTATACATGTGAATCCATATTGTACATAGTCGTCCGACCACTTTCTTTTTTTTGCTCGATACAGTTAGTAAGGATTAAAATATTAAAGAAATCACACGACGTACCATCACAGACAGTCATAAATCGACTACTGAGCACATCAAATTCCCTGCAGCTCAGATTGGCTAAGCGATGTAACGTGATCACCTGTAGCCAGTGGTGGCCAAGAGGGGGTGTGTCATCATGAATCATATGAGTCAGGGGCGTGGTCTTGACCACCACCGAACCCCTAAGACTGACTCACCGGAACCCAGGTTCAGAACTAGAGGTGGGCAATGCTGGGAATTTTGGTATTCATCCAATACCAAGTAAATACAGGGCCAGTATCGCCGATACCGATTCCGATACTGATACTTTTTCATTATTAAGGCTTGATCTATTATGAAACTGCTGATCTTTTGGCATTTTTCTAATTTTTGTCTTCGGATTATTTTGTTAAAACCTAGAATACAATTTCAGCAAACTTTATAGGTGACAACAAAATACTTTATTATCACAATTAACATTTTTCTGTAAATATTATTTGGAGTTGAATTGTTCTGTTCATAATGTTTTTTCTAGTCCACTTATATTATATCTTTCAATACTTGTGTAATTTTGTTTGCACTGTGTGAACTTTCATGCTGCTTTAACTATAAATTTCTCCACAGTGGGATAAATAAAGGATTAAGGATCTAATGTTATTTTATCTTAGATAACACCTTTTAATTGGATACATGACATGTACTGGGTTATTTCAAGGTCTTAATTAGATTTTTTTGAGTTGGCTCCAGTAACATATGACTTAAGTAACATGTACTTTGAAAGTTGATATGATTGATGCTGAAATTGACCACTCTTATCTACCTAGATACTCTCTGTTGGACTGAAGGAGGACAGAGAGTGTCAGAGACAGACTTCAATTAATTCGCACTTTGCAGCAGTCAGTGCTTGTGGGAGAGAAAAAAAAGCTTGAGTATCGATCTTTTTACATACGAGTATCATTCGATATCAATACCAGCATTGGTATCGATATTATCGATATTTGGATCGATCTGCCCACCTCTATTCAGAACCACTGACCTGATAGACGTGGAAGCAACGTAATATAGCCAGACCATGTGGCAACTATCCCACTTTTGAATCGAAACTCAACCAGGAATTAAATTTTGTTGCAGTTCCTCAACTGACCACTAGGTGCTGGCTGCAAAACAAAGCAAATCCCAGGTGGTTCCCACATTAAAATGTTCAACTTTTGCAGCAGAATTAGGCTTTTTTTTTGGTCTTTGGGTCTCAATTTGACATCCATTACAACTCTACGGGGATTTTTTTTTAAATTATTATTATTAAACACATCAGATATAATTATGTGAAGTAATAAAGATGACCAATCAGGTGGCCGGACATCATTTGGCATCTTTGATTGACAGCTAGCCATTGCTGTCAATCAATTTACCTACTTTACTCTAATTTACTACTACTTAGCATTATATTTTCTTCTGAGCAGTGAATAAAAACCGAAGAGAAGATAAGTCATATTTTAAAGGGAATGTGTTTCCTTGTGCTTGTCTGTCATGGTAATTGTACTAACAGAGCACCATGACGAGCTGTGGTTGGTCTGGAAGGGTCTGAGGATGAAGCTTATCTTGCTGTCATTTCATGTAGCCACCAAAGCAACATTTGAGGCCAGGATGATTAATTGCAGGTCCCAACGTTATTTGATTTGGAAGAGTCATGAGAATGATTCTCTGTGGCTCTTTTAGCCGGGCCAGCACACCACCGGTCTCTCCAAGGCGCCGAGCTGTTGGCTGCTGAGCGTGAGTCGGCAGATCAGGCCCAGCAGATCACAGAGGATCATTTCAGGACTCTTCCAAGACAAATTACACCGGGACCTGCTGTCAGTCCTCCTGGCTGTCTCCACAGTGAAGCTCCAGCCTCGGAGCGCCGCCACAGAACCTCCCGACATGCCGAGGCCCAGCAGCGCTCTTGCTCCTCTTCAGATGACGCTCCAGCAGCGACGCTTGAAATGAGGATGATCCGACAAAATGAGTGCATAGTATTATGAATTATCACCCTGGATTAGCAGAAGAGAAGTTAGCCAAACAGCTCACTGGTGGCTGAGTTTCAATTGGCTTCTCAGAGCTGCTGATTTCACCTCTTTGCAACATGGACCCCACGCGGAATCAATGAAAAAGATGCTTCTAAAGCTCTCTGTAGAAACCCATGGGTCACATGATCAGATGCTTCGTCCATTCGTTATCTACAGTCAGCGGGCCAGACAGGAATCGAACTGGAAAGTGTTGAGCTCTCAAATTGCAGCAGAGACCATGAACAGGAGCTGGTTGAGGTTTGTTGGCGGCTGGTTGGTTCCTAATGAAATAGGTCCTGGTCCAGAGATTTCCTGGTAGCAGTCTGGTAGGACTGAGGGTACTTCACAGTTTGGTTACTGGTACCAAGCAGAATCCAAACCATCCACTCCAATAAAATACTCCCCTTCAGAAACTTCACATTAAAGTCCTTAATCTACAACCCAAATCCAGCACCAGGTCATAATATATTTAGGGCTGGGCAAATTGGCGCGTTATTATCACGTTAACGTATTCATTTATTAACGCCGACATTTATTTTATTGCGCGTTAACGCATGTTGCTCACATGCTTTTGTTTTGAAAAGTCTGTTACTGGCTGCTGCGGAACCGGAAGAGAATTGGCAGGTAAACAAGGAAAAGCTAAAACAGACAAGGAGAATGGTACAAAATCTGTGAACTTTACAGTTCAGGTAGCAACTCAGGTAGCAATATTAACAATTCTGTCTGAAAAAAATAAAATTCTGGACTGCAACAAAACTTTGGCGTCATTCCTCCATGTTCCATCAGATCTGCTCCATGTGTTCACTGTCCTGCTGTTCTCTAGCTGGTTACTGAAGTGCGGCTCCATCTAGTGGCACAGATGTGTAATGACAACAGAAAATCCAGTCCTCGATTATAAAACAAATTCAGTCCCGTGGCCCGTTTTTTCATTTCATATTTTTGATCCAAGTCTAAAATTGAAATACAAAAAAAAACAGGCTTTTTTTTTGTTTTTGTTAGATTAAAAAATGTAAAATATAATAAAATGTCACTTTTTTTTAATTTTTAATTTTTGATTGATACATGGATTGGTAAAGTTACTGAACTTAAACATGGACATTTTGGCCAAAATAAAGCCAATTCTCTCAAGGCAACAGTTTGAAATAGTAATCCACGCCTTTGTTACCACTCGGCTGGATTACTGTAATTCACTTTATGTGGGGGTTAGTGCTTCCTCCATCTCCCGTCTCCAGATGGTCCAAAACGCTGCTGCACGTCTTTTGACCGGCACCCGCAAACATGAGCACATTACCCCCATTTTAGCCTCACTCCACTGGCTGCCCATACATTTTAGGATTCATTTTAAAATTCTTTTATTTGCTTTTAAATCCCTAAATGCTCTTGCCCCGCCCTACCTCTCTGAGCTTCTACACCCTTACATACCTACTCGCTCTCTCAGGTCAGCTGATCAGCTGCTCCTGAGTGTGCCCAAAACAAAACGGAAGCTCAGAGGGGACCGTGCCTTTGCCGTTGTGGCTCCTAAATTGTGGAATGAGCTGCCTCAGCAAATCAGACAGGCCTCTTCTCTGTCTGTTTTTAAATCGCTTGTCAAAACCTACCTCTTCTCCTTGGCTTTTAACACTTAGCTAGACATTGGATTTTATTTTATTTTATCTTATTTTTATTGCTTTGATTGTATGGCTTTTGCTTTTACTCATGTTTTTATGTTTTTAATTTATTTAATTTATTTTATTTAGAATATTTGAGCCATTTTGTCTTTTATTTATTATGTCTTTTATTTATTCTTTTGTACAGTACTTTGGTCAACTGTGGTTGTTTTAAAGTGCTTAACAAATAAAGTTGGATTGGATTGGATTGGATTTTCATTTTAAAGTTCTCCCAGACGGAGGATTTGACAGAAACAAGGTTATTAACTGACAAGTTAAACTCCCGTTAAGTTTCTGCTGTTACCTCAGAAATTACTTGTTTTAATGTTCTGATTGTGTTGAGCCACAATCATTTTGTTGGATTTTGTTGGTAGACTTTTTTTTTATTTTTTTTATAAAAACAGGATGACATTAATGCCCTGGCAGTGGCAATAAACTTTATTTTATTTTACATTTTTTGAGATGAGATTTACACTAAATATGTGTTACTGACAAGTACTGATGTTAAAAGTGTTTGAACAACAAATGTTATGGCACTTTAGTTCATATGGCAGCAGAACATTTCAATAAAAGTACATTTTACACTACTTTTGAATTCATTATTTGATTTTGAGTATACAATGCGATTAATCAGGGAAATAATGCGATTAATCACGATTAAAAATTTTAATGGTTGCCCAACCCTACATATAATTCAAAAAACAGGTCCAGGTTAGAAAAGCCAGCAGGTCTGGTTAGGTGAGGTTCAGAAATGACAGGAAAGTCCCTGTGGAGACACCAAGAGCAACCTAGCACCGTAACTAAGGCTGGAATCTGCTTAAACAGAACATAGACCCGTGATCTGAGTTAGTTAACCTTTATTTAACCCGGTTAGTCCCAGATCTCTTTAGGCTGACAGTGAGGCTGATCAGAAGAGGAAATACCTTTCAGAATAAGAGTTAGACGGGATGGGAACCGTGACATGTTTGTGATCCACTCCTCATTCACACGAGATCCACGCTTGGTCGGATGAAGGAGGAGATTTTGTTTGAACCTATAAAAAAGTTTGGAACGACTCCCATTTTCCTAAATGCAAAACGCGCACATTTCACTCTGCAAACAGTTCACATGCAAATCGGTTTTGTTCACATTTCATGAATGAAGACGAGTGTTCAGAGGAGGCAGACACCCTCTCTACCTTGAGTTCAGGCTTCAAACTTTTATTTTGTATTTATTAGACTGTATTAACTTCATAAACGATTTCTGTGTAAAGTACCTTCAGATTGCTCTGTTGTGAATTGGCTTCATACAACTAAAGTGATTTGAACTGAACTGAAATTGTCGTGAGAAACAACCGAAACAGGAGTCCAGACTTGTTGTCAACAGCAGGGATGGAAGACCACAAGACTTAGACAAGGCTTACTTACAATAATCAAAATGTCCTTCAAATAAAATTTAAATTTCTGTTTTATTGTAAAAAAAAACATTGATGTAACTCTAATAAAAATGACAGACTTTTTCATTTAAGGTCTTATATTCAAGGTTTTGTGCTCTGTGTGTGTTTGTTGCTTCGGGTTTTATGTTTCACATCCTGGTTTGTGTGTGTATGAAAATTAAACTGATTTTTGAAAGTGGAAAAGAACCCAAAAAAACGAATTACTCCAGTGGATATTAAAATCTTAGCCAGTATTTGCTGTTAGTGAAAATAGGTTTGGGGTTTTGTTTTTTGCTGTGAAACACGAAAGTTTTACTTCATTTTTTTTCTTGGTGTGTTTTATAAGCTAAGTTGTCGTTAGCTGGTTCAGGTCATAATTGACTGTCAGGAGTTTCTGTTTATCTGGGCCAGTGTTCTTCATCTGTATCCATAGTGCAAATTACGGGGGGGGTTTGACCCCCCCCCAATTACAACTTCGATCCCCCTAAAGAAGGGACAAATTGTCATTTTTGTCATCTCTAGAAAATGTTGACCCCCCCCCAATTGTCATTGTATAATTCGCACTCTGTCTGTATCCCCACTTATAATTGTGGGGTACCGCAAGGCTCCTATGCTGGGTCCAGTTCTTTTTGCTTGTCTATGTTTCCTCTGGGATCTTTCAGAAGCATGATGTTGCTTTTCACTGTTTTACTGATGGTTTGCAAATTTATTCACCCACACAGAGAGAAACTGATTGTATTCAACCTTTGTTCAACTGTCTCAAAGAAGCACACTGACGGTGGAGATAAATGTCCTCAATTTGGATCAGAGCAAGACAGAAATAATTGTTTTTGGCCAGTCAGAGATGTTAGATGGATATGACAGTGTGACTGACTCATTATATCTCTACTGTTAGCGATTTGTGAGAAATTTTGGTGTCATTTTTGACTCTAGTTTTAAATTTGATAAACAGATTAGCTCAGCAATTAAAACTTTTTTTTCTTTTTATCTTCACCTGACCAGTCATCACTCCGTTACTTACAAACTGTTCAGAACGCAGCAGCTTCGCCTTCTGACAGGGACGAAACAACGCAACCACATCACTCCAGAGCTGGCTTCCCTTCACCGTCTTCCTGTCCAGTTCAGGATCCAGTTGAAGATTTTATTGTTAGTGTTTAAGAGTCTTAACAACATGGCGCCACCTTATTTGCCTGAGCTTTTAAACTTTTATTGTCCAGTCAGAGCTCTGAGATCATCTAACCAGCTGCTCCTGACAGATCTGAGAGCTAAAACGAAAAAGCAGAGCTGATGGAGCTTTTTCTGTTCTCGCTCCCAGATTGTGGACCAGTCTGTCTCTGAACATCAGCTCAGACTCTGATCATTAGAAATCATTGTTTTCTCACTGCTGTTTTATCCATCGTGAGCAGGATACCTTGGCTTTTATTGTTTATGCCTTTTATGCTTCTATTTATTATTTTATGATACTACTCTTGTTTTACAGTTTCAGTATAGATATTGTTGCTTTGCTATGTTTTTTTTAAATTATTTTATCTTGTTTTTTTTGGATATATTTGCATATTTTAGGGATTTTCTTTAGCCTTGTAAAGCAATTTGGTCAACTGAGGGTGTTTTAGAATCAGAATTAGAATCAGAATCAGAATCAGAATCAGAATTAGAATCAGAAACAGAAACAGAAACAGAATCAGAATCAGAATCAGAACCAGAATTAGAATCAAAATCAGAATCAGAATTAGAATCAGAATCAGAAACAGAAACAGAAACAGAAACAGAATCAGAATCAGAATCAGAACCAGAATTAGAATCAGAATCAGAATCAGAATCAGAATCAGAATCAGAAACAGAAACAGAAACAGAATCAGAATTAGAATCAGAAACAGAATCAGAATCAGAATCAGAACCAGAATTAGAATCAAAATCAGAATCAGAAACAGAAACAGAAACAGAAACAGAAACAGAAACAGAATCAGAATCACAATCAGAACCAGAACCAGAGCCAGAATCAGAATCAGACTTAGAATTAGAATCAGAATCAGAATCAGAATCAGAATCAGAATCAGAAACAGAAACAGAAACAGAATCAGAATCAGAATTAGAATTAGAATTAGAATCAGAAACAGAATCAGAATCAGAATCAGAATCAGAACCAGAATTAGAATTAGAATTAGAATCAGAAACAGAAACAGAATCAGAATCAGAATCAGAACCAGAACCAGAACCAGAATCAGAATTAGAATTAGGATTATAATTAGCATCAGAAACAGAAACAGAATCAGAATCAGAACCAGAATTAGAATTAGAATTAGAATCAGAAACAGAATCAGAATCAGAATCAGAATCAGAATCAGAACCAGAACCAGAACCAGAATCAGAATTAGAATTAGGATTATAATTAGCATCAGAAACAGAAACAGAATCAGAATCAGAATCAGAATCAGAACCAGAATCATAATCATAATCAGAATCAGAATCAGAATCAGAATCAGAATCAGAACCAGCTTTGTTCTCCATGTACATAAACACATACAGGGAAATGAAATGAAATGAAATTCTTAGCCAGGAGTTGTTGTCTCTCCAGTTAAATAAATGTAATAAATATATAGTAAATAATCAAGAAAACAAAACAATACGTATTGCATACATATACAATAATGGTGCTAAATAGAGCAAAATTTGTGCCTGTTAACAGTTATTGGTTGAGTCCGGGAGACTGCTGTGGGGAATAAACTTTTCCGGTACCTGATAGTCCAGGTCCAGATGGGAGCAGTTCAAAAAGCCTATGGGGGGTCCTTTTTGATGTTCCCTGCCCTCTTTCGAGTCCTGGAGGAGTACAAGTCTTGGACAGAGGGGAGGGGGGGGGCCCTCAGCAGTCCTCACAGAGCGCTGCAGTCTGGTTTTATCAGTTCCCAAACCACACAGTGACAGAGGAGGACAGGACAGACTCAATGACTGCAGCGTAGAACTGCAACAGCAGCTCTTGGACCAGACCAGGTTTCCTCAAGAACTGCAGGAAGTACGTCTGCTGCTGGGCCCTCTTGAGGATGGAGCTGATATTCTGCTCCCACTTCAGATCCTGAGAGATGAATGTGCCCAGGAGCATCAGCTGGTCCACCTCCCATCGATATGCAGACTTGTCACCACTCTGGATGAGACCGATAACAGTGACGTCGTCTGCAAACTTCAGGAGCTCCACAGAGGGGTCTGAGGAGGAGCAGTCATTTGTGTAGAGGGAGAAGAGTAGTGGGGAAAGGACGCATCCCTGTGGGACACCGGTGCTGATGGTCCGACTTGTCCCAACATCACCTGCAGGTGGTACAGTGAGCTGGGACCGTTTGGAGCAGAGGATGTGGGGGACGATGGTGTTGAAGGCAGAGCTGAAATCCACAAACAGAATCCATGCATAAGTTCTGCGACGATCCATCTGCTGAAGGATGAAATACAGTCCCATGTTGACTTGCATCATCCACTAAACCAGTGGTTCTCAAACCTTTAATCCTGCGTACCACCTAAGAAACTGCTCTCTGAGTACCACCATGATGACCAATTTTAAAATATAGTCATATATGCCTTCTCAATTAGCTTTAAACTCACAGGAGAGATGTTTATTCCTGATTGGGGTTATTTATTACCTGAACTGTTTTTTTTCTTTACTGAATCAGACATTTACAACTCTGTCCAACAATTCTCACATACTCATACTCTCATACAGAGCAAAATAAACACACTCAAAAGTTGTTACATCTGCACTGCAGCTGAATATGCGACAAATATTTTTTATAAGACAATTTTAAATATCTGAAGCTACATGTTTCGTTTGAAACCTACTTATAATACATTGTATGTTTCTGATTTTTTTTAAAAAGTGAAAATGTGGAAAAAATGTGGAAAGTCATGACGTTCCCCCGCGTACCACCAAAGAGCGCTCGCGTACCGCCGGTGGTACGCGTACCACAGTTTGCGCACCACTGCACTAAGCCGTTCGCCCTGTAGACAAACTGCAGGTGATCCGGCTGGGATGATTGTGGAGCGCTTGAAACAGGAGGAGACGTCACACAGCTCCAGAGATCTGCCGAACAGCTGAGCGAAGATGGGAGCCAGCTGGTCTGCTGGTCCGGTCCACAGACAGGAGGGAGACGCTCCATCTGGGCCTGGAGCTTCGCTGGTCTTCTGTCTCTGAAACAGCTGGCTCACTTCCTTTCACTGATTCGAAGTGGCGGTGGGGCGGGGGTGAGGTGGGTGCTGCTGCAGGGAGGTGGGTGTTAATGAGAGGTGGTGGAAGGAGGGCAGGTGCTGCACCGAGAATAACCAGGAGCTCACCACTTCAAAGACAGCAGAGATGGTCATGGATTTAAGGGAGAGCGTAGCCCCGCCCACTCCAATCACCCTGAGTGACACCTCCAGTGACCTCTGTAGAGGTCTTCTCCTCCCTGGGCTCCATCATCACAGGACCTCAGGTGGGAGCTGAACATCACCTGATGGCAGCTGATGAATTTTAATCTGTCAAACTCGATTCTGGTTCACCTCTGCACCACCATCACTGAGTAAATCGTTACCGTTTGGTCCACCGCTGCTACTCCTGAGGACGACTGCAGGCTGCAACCTCCCATCTCTACTCTCTCCAAGACCTTCACTCCTCAAGGAGCATGAGGAGAGCTGGGAAGGTTGCCACTGAACCCTCCCATCCTGGACACAAACTGCTTGAATCATTCCCCTAATGGCCCCAAACCACCATGAACACAGTTTTTCCCCTCAGCAATCAGCCCCATGAACAGGGCCAAGATTCAACACTGGCCGTTTAGTTTCTGTCTTTTATATCATGTTAACACTTATACATTTTTAAGACTTGCTCTTTCCCACAATTCTGTATGTTAAGCCCTTAAGACCAAGGAAAATCCATTGTAATATAATGCTATACAGTCATAAACTGATTCAGATGCTGAGAAGTTTTACTTCAACTCCAACTGTTGCAGTACCTAAAGAGATCCACGTGGAGGCGCTGTGGCGTCACAAACCGCAGCTCGACTCTCTACTGCGTGTTTAGGCCGTGAAGGACAAGTTCAACACAAATCTAAACACGCACATGAACTGTACGGTAAGTATCAGAGTAGTAACGGAGACGATAATAACACAACAGGAGGGAACTTCTGTGGTTTTTCTTGTACTGAACGACTTTTACCTACCCGGATATAAAAATTCAGAGGTTTTTTTTTTTAGGACAAACAAAAAAAAAAACAAGGACAACATAAAAGAAAAATTAAAATATTAGAAAACTGCAACTTTTTATTGAATAAAATGAAGCAAAAGTGCATAAAGGTGAGGAGAATTATCGCCTCGGCGTTTTTGTAAATACACGTTAAATGACCAAAGTCGCAGGAAACTGCTGCCTTTGACCTGTCAAAATAAAAGCACCGATTTGGCAGCTCGGTTTTCAAACACGTTTCCTCAACTTGAAAGCTTGAACATGAACTGTTATCGAACACCAAAATGCTCTTTATATAATTCTTATTTATTTTTTTACATAAATCCATCTCCGTACCTCACATTTTCAAAACATACAGTTGAAAAATCACATTTACTGTAGTAAGGCGATAAAAGTGGCATTATTTCAAAGAGGTGACGTTAACAGGTGAATGTGATGAAGGGCTGAGGATCGCTAATTTAGTAACAGATGTGTGAGAAAATCACTCTAATGATTAAAAATTATTTTCCTTCAAGAAATATTGCAAAGGATTTGTGTATTTTTCCTTCTGTAGAGCAGAATATTATTAAATAATCTTAAGAATATCTAGGAACATCAGTGTGTGAAGAACAAGTGAGTAAGTCTGAGCTGGACAAAGGTGATCTTCGATCCCTCAGGTGACACTGAAGCAAGGACCATCATCCATCAGCAGCTGATGGAACCACATAGACGAGGGATTACCACGTCCCAGGAGCTACGTCAGCTAAAGCAGTTGTAAGACAGAAAGGTCAACCAGTAAGTTCAATGAAATAAAGTGCAACAGAATAAAGTGAGGGTTGAAAGACACCCATGTCCATCTATCATCCATGTCTGTTTCGTCCTATGGGGGGTCACAGGGATCTGTTGGAGCCTACCCCAACTCTCTTAGAGTGAAAGGCGGGGGTCCACCCTGGACCTGGACAGGTCACCAGTCCATTGCAGGGACACATGTAGACAACCTAACGGGGAATCTAGAATCAATGTGCCTAACATGTCTTTAGACTGTGGGAGGAATGGTGGTACTGGGAGAACATGCAGACTCCACACCCCCTGCTGGGGTTTGAACCAGGAACCCCCCTGAACCACCAAGAACTATGTCCTCAAGAGAGTCTTGAAGATGGAAAGGGGTGCCCTGATTGCCTTTGGTTGCTCATTCCACCATCAGAGATCTGCTGGCCAGAACCGCCTGGACTGGGCTTGTCTTGTGTGTAGGGACACCAATGCCAGGCGACTTTCCTAGGTAGGGGAAGCAGTGACCAGCTGGGAATAGAAGCTGTTGAAGATGTTCAGTTCAAGTAGATGAAAGCTGAGCCAGTAAACATCCTGCAAGAGAGCTTTAGTGACCTTATCTTTATATGCGCAGACACCAGTAGATTTGTGAAGTTTAATGGCGTTTTTGTGTTCTAGCTGCAACAGAATCGTGGAACAACAGGGTGCTGCAATTGTCCAGTCAAACCCAAGACATCAACCTGCTGTCAGACAGATGGCCTAACAGTTGTCTCTAGAAAACTCTGGTCTACATAGGAGTTCATGGTCCATCAAATTACTGTATTAAAAGAACTTGACAGAACCTCTGTGACGTCATCCTACACTTTTTCTGGACCTATGGAGGACACCATCTGGGAGCTGAGTTCAGTCAAGCCCAGTTCATACAAAAATGGATAATTGGGCGAAATGAAGTCAATTTACATCCTAACCTCCACTTATAGTCCATGAATTGTGGGTAGTTAGCAAAAGAACAAGGCTGAAATCAGCTTCCTCTGCAAGATGGCTGGACTCTCCTTCAAGGCTCCGACACACTGCAGATCAAGAGGAGCCAGCTGATGTGATTCGGATATCTAGTTAGGGTGCCTCCTGGACGTCTCCCTATGGAGGTGTTTTGAACATGTCCAGCTAGGCGCCAGGGCAAACTCATGGCACACTGGAGGGAAAATGTTTCCTGTCCCGGCCTTGAAATTCCTTGGTATTTCCCTGGAGGAGCTGGAGGAGGCGGCCGAGGAGAGGGAAGTCTAGACTTACATGCTCAGGTCTCTGCAACCTGAACCAGGAATGAATGAACAAGACTAGCAGGTGGCCTTCACCCCCCGACCAAAGGGAGCCACCTGCTTGCTCCCAACCAAAGGCAGCTGGCCTCCAGGCACCAGCTGGTGGTCTCCAGGTGAGGCTAGCGTCACACCCGGGCTCTTCCAGCAATGTCCCAGTGCTTGACAGCGGACATGAGGTGTTTCTGCTCAAACGTTGAGTTTGATTTTCTCCAAACACGGTTCTACGCATTAAGACCAAACAGCTCCTCTTTGGTCTCAACTGTCCACAGGACACTGTTAGACACGGTTACATGATGTTTTTTAATTCGGAATTAATTATTCCGAATTAAGTAATTCAGAATTAAACTATTTTCCTTCGAGTTTACATGGAAATAGTAATTCCGAATTGAGGTTTACATGGAAAACACTTTATCCAATTCCGCTTAAGGTCTGGGGGTTGGGAAGGGTTCTGATTGGATGGGGGGGCGGACGTCTTTACGTATTTACGTCTACCGGAAGAAAACAAACTTACTCGATTAGCAACAACATGGAGACTACATTATTAGCATCATTTTTGGATTTGTTTTGATTTTATTTTTGAAGCAGCAGCACGACATCATCATGTCGATGATTTTGTCGATGAAAACAAGCCCAGCCCGGAATATAAGCATAACCAGTGCAGTCTTGGTTTAGCTTTGCTAACCACAAGCGCCTCCTTTTCTTCTGACAACTTCTGGCATTGTTCTCCCTGATTTTTAATAACCTTTGGAAGTCTATAAAGCTCCAAGTGTCTCTCGCGGTCTGTCCTGTTGGTACAGCCGAAAACACGGCAGTGATTTACCATTTTCAATGAAGACGTCAGATTTACTCCAGTGTGTGCGCTATGTTTACGTTGCCGCGTGCCTCCAAGATGGCGACTTCTGGTTGGATGACACGCCGTGAAAACCGACTATACATGACCGCGGAATTATTCTATTCGGATTTAAAATCTGAATAAACCAGCCACTTACTTCGGAAATAAGTTTAATTCGGAATGGACATTTTCATTCGGAATTAGATATTTACATGGTAATTTTTAATCATTTTAAATTGGATTTAATTTTAATTCTGAATTAAAGAGGAATTAAACTTCCCATGTAAACGCACTGAATGGCCACGGTTGCATGATGTTTTTTTAATTCGGAATTAATTATTCCGAATTAAATAATTCTGAATAAAACTATTTTCCTTCGAGTTTACATGGAAATAGTAATTCCGAATTGAGGTTTACATGGAAAACACATTTGATCGGCTTTATCTAGCTAGCAGTGGAATATAAGCGTCATCGCGACATACGGACAAGCGAACTAGCATGCGCGGAAAGACAGGAATTAATTTAAAGCAGAATGAGAGTATACATGACTGCGGAATTATTCTATTCGTAATTAAAATCGGAATAAACCAGCCACTTACTTTGGAATTAAGTTTAATTCGGAACGGACATTTTCATTCGGAATTAGGTGTTTACATTGTAATTTTTAATCATTTTAAATCGGATTTAATTTTAATTCTGAATTAAAGATGAATTAAACTTCCCATGTAGACGCAATGAATGTGCCCTTCCTAAAAATAATTAATTATTTATTTTGAAAGCTCCAACCGGAAAAGCGTCTGCTAGCTTCGTGTAGTCTGACACTGACGCGCGAGAGCGGCAGAGAAAAGAGAAGAGAGGGAGGCTGTGTCCGCGTGGAGGAAAAAAAAAGGAGCGGAGGAGGAGGAGGAGGAAGAGCAGGATAAACGCAGCAGACAGACAGACAGACGACGGGACCGGAGAGGAAAGAAAAAAAAAGAAATGTGGAATAATCCGCGAGCGGCGCGCGCGACAGCCCCGGGAAGGTTCCCGCTCGCGGAGGAACCGTTCCGCTGCGTGTTCCGGTGTTTTTGAGCTCAGACTGGGCTGGATGATCCGCCGCTGACGGGACTCGCGCCACACAGACGCGGAGAGTTCAGCCCGGTGCCGGACGGGCACGTGCACGCACGGGACTTTGCGTCCGTGCCCAGGTGTGCGTGTTTCCGCTCCCCTCCCTCCCCGTCACCCCCCTCACCTCCTCACGCGCCTGTTTGTTGTTGAATTTGAAGGGCTTTTTTGTTTTTTTCTAACAAGAGTTCCGCGCGGCACGTGCTCGGACAGGTAACTCACCGCCGCGGCTCTTTGTTTTTACTCTCAGGAGCGCAGGCTACATTTTTCTCTTTTTTCTTTTTCTTTTTCTTTTTTTTTTTTTGGAAGGAAACCGGACCAGTAGAGCGTGTGAACGCGTGGCGCGTGCACGTGCGCGCGCGCTTCCTGCGTCCGCACGCGGAGGATCGATGAGGATGGATTTATGGATTTATTTACGCGGACGGCGCTGAGCGGCTGGATTTTAAACCCGACGGCCGATAAAAGCAGGATTTTACACCGCGGGAGGAGGAGAAGGTCTGTTTGGTTATTTTTAATTTCTATTAAAGTTTAATCATGACGTCATGGACTGTTGTTACAGCGGTTTTTAACGGCTTTGAGTCAGACTTTGAAGCACCAGTGTTCCAGTAAAGGCTGGTCTCTGTTTCCACGGCATGAAAAAATAAAAAAAAAATAAAAAAAACAAACAAGTATTTCCTGAAATAATCTTTATAACTGTCAGGTTTTTACACATTTAAGTCACCGCTGCTGTTGGTGTTTTCATACTTCCTCTAAATCCGGTTACTCTATGGGCAGGATTTCATCAGAGCTTTGAGAATAACCCGGTCACGTGATCACGTGTTGGCTGAAATAAATGTTGCTGGCAGCTCCAGTCGCGGCTGCTGGTCTGGTTTTGAGCTCTGTTCGAGTTTTGTGCTGATTTTATGATAACGGGAATAAAGTAATTTTGGATGTCCTCTACACTATTTTTGACAGCGGCTCAGCTTTCCACAGCATGATGCTGCCGCTGCCGTGTTTTGTCATGGGACGGTCCCAGATAGCAAAATATGGTTGAATCAACGTTGAAAGAGTGTCAGCAGTGATATTGATATTGATCAAGAAGCAACAATAAAGAGTTAATCTGTTTCCTTTGACTTATTTCAAAAATTGTTTGAGCATATTTACAGCAAAAACCTTGATGTATGAGGGCAAAAAGTAAACAAAAAAACTAATCTGATGGATCATCACTCATAACCAAGGTGAAATATTCCATGCGTTTACATGGGAAGTTTAATTCCTCTTTAATTCAGAATTAAAGTTAAATCCGACTTAAAATGATTAAAAATTACCATGTAAACACCTAATTCCGAATGAAAATGTACATTCCAAATTAAACTTAATTCCGAAGTAAGTGGCTGATTTATTCCGAATAGAATAGAATATAATAGAATAGAATAGAATAATTGTTATACACTCATTCCGCTTTAAATTAATTCCCGTCTTTCTGCGCATGCTCGTTCCCTTGCCCGTCGGTCGCGATGACGCTAACATTCCGCGCTGGGCTTGTTTTCAAAACAAAGTTTCAAGATGGCGCCAAGCAGTAAATGGTGGTCAAGAGCAGAGATGATTTATTTAATAAATAGCTTGGAGGAACTGGAAATAATTAAAAGAACAGATGGCAGGAAACATAAAAATTGTGAGCTTTTCAAAGTTGTAGCGGCTAGGTTAAATGAAGGAGGTTTCTCCGTGTTGTTGCTAATCGAGTAAGTTTGTTTTCTTCCGGTAGACGTAAATACGTAAAGACGTCCGCCCCCCCATTCAATCAAAACCCTTCCCAACCCCCAGACCTTAAGCGGAATTGGAATAAGGCGAACAAACGTGTTTTCCATGTAAACCTCAATTCGGAATGACTATTTCCATGTAAACTAGGAAGGAACAAAGTTTAATTCGGAATTATTTAATTCGGAATAATTAATTCCGAATTAAAAAACATCATGTAACCGTGGCCATTCAGTGCGTTTACATGGGAAGTTTAATTCCTCTTTAATTCAGAATTTAAAATTAAATCAGAATAAAAATTACCATGTAAACACCTAATTCCGAATGAAAATGTCCGTTCGGAATTAAACTTAATTTCGTAGTAAGTGGCTGGTTTATTCTGATTTAAAATCCGAAATAGAATAATTCCGCAGTCATGTATAGTCGGTTTTCACGGCGCGTCATCAGGAGGTCTCGATTTCCATGTAAGCTCGAAGGAAAATAGTTAAATTTGGAATTATTTAATTCAGAATAATGTGGCCAATGAAGGACTGCTGGTATTGATTTGTGCTCAGATCAGCCACATATGCACCAGTTCTTCTGGGCCACGCCTGGCCCACAGGACACCTTGTTGTATCTCATGAAGAAGACGAGCTAATGAAATATGGGCCACCAGCCAAAGCCCGTGTTCTGGGCCACGTAGCGCTGGTCAGTGCTGTAACCGAAGCCAGGAGGGTCAGAAGAGGCCCAGATCAGGTCCACTTGTGTCTGCTGTCTGGTTTGTGTGCAGATTTGTTGACAGAAAGCTCAGTCTAGCTTTCATGTGACGGTAAATTCAGTAGCCACAGGTGCAAAGATTCGGTGGAGTTCCGCCTCCTCGTTCCACCTCCGCTCGCCAGCTGTGCATTCACATGGATCCCATGAACGCGTGATTTTCCCTCCCCGAAGGGTTGCAGCCCTCTGTCCACAGCTCCCTTGTTGCTCCGTTCAGCTGTCTCTGCGTAAACGCTGCGAAGAAAGTAAATCAAAGTTTCTACCTGCCTGATCCGGTCGGATCAGCGCAGCGGGCCTCCGTTCCTCCATCACCGATGCTGTTTGAGGTGATGTGGTCGGTGTTTCCGACGTGCCTTCATCACACCAACAAGCATTCGGTCAAATTTCTCTCCGCTCGCTCCACAAGGAAGCCAGGTGCTTTGAAAAAGTCCCACGTATGCACATTTCCACCGCATGCCGCGAGCTGTCGTCGCTGCAGTCTGGCTGGCCGATGCTTTTCTGGACGCCTGGAGAATTTAACTCTTTGATAAAAGCAATTCTTCACACAACTGACCCACAATTCAGTTCTCCAACGCCCGATGATGCCCATTTGAAGCCAGTAGACGGCGGCGCTTCTGCTGGTCTCTGCCTAGGAGTGAGTATTGGCAAGGACCTCGCAATACGATATTATCACAATATCGCGATATCACGATATATTGCGATATTCTACCCAGTTAATATCAAAATTAAAAGTAGAGATGAAAAATCAAGTTGCTGTATATGTTCATCAGATGATATTGATCATTCAGAGGACAAATTGAGTCAAAACTATTTGCTTCAAAACAACCTATTTATTGTTATTATTAGTGTTTTTTGCACATTTAAGTAACCATTACAACATACTGACGATATTGATATTAGGAGCTGAAAAATCGATATTATATTGGGCGGCCGAAAATTACGATATATTGACAAATCGAATTTTTTTTTTTCACACCCCTATCTCTGCCCGGTCGTATTTAATTTGTTTTTAGCTTGCTTGTTAGTTGGCGAGCTGCTTTGGCGAGTCATTCTAAGAGCAGGTCTGAGTGCTGCTGCCAGATGGCCCGCTGGGCCGTATTAGGGCTGTAGCAATACACTAATCTCACGATACGATACACGATACTCGGCGCACGATACGATATGTATCGATATTCATTTTACAATACATTTACATCATTTTCCGAAAGATTTTATAGGGACACAGTGATTTTGATGACATCTAGTAAGCGTTCCAATTACTTTGTTTGAAAGTCAAACAAAAAAGTGAACCCGTCTCAAACGCAGACCAAACAGTCTCACAAATGCATAGCTAGTTGGTATCATAGGCTAACATAAGCTGAGCTAAAATAACTAGCCTGTGGAACCTGAGGTAACCAGCTGTTGGGCTGTTCGGTCCAAGCAGCTGCCTGTTATATGATGAACTGGTGTGGAATGAAATCAGCTCCTTCAAGATTAGGGCTGTAGCGATACACTAATATCGTGATACGATACACGATACTCGGCTCACGATACGATATATATCGATATTCATCTTACAATACATTTACATCATTTTCCAAAAGATTTTAAAGGGACAAAGTGATTTTGGGGACATCTTGTCGGTGTTCCAAGCTTTTTAAAGGTGGCACACGGGGGTTTTGAAAGAAGCTGAGAATATCGATACCCGCGGCTGAAAAATCGATACTCTATGGAGAAATAGAATATCGATATATATCACAGAATCGATAAAATCGCTCAGCTCTAGCCGCTACCTTCCAAGGCGGAACGGAGGCAGAGTTACACGGGGATGGAGGGATGGGCTCAACCCAGAGGTTCGAGCGTTAGCGCTAGGGTGCGGCAGCAGCGGGACATCATGTTCCACTGCGTTGCACATTTCACACATCAGAGCCGTGCGGAAGAAAAACGCGCTGCAGAGGCGGAACAGCCTGATGGTTGAGTCAGAACGGGCTTTTCAGACCCCCGGTGGGCCCTCATGTGTTTTTCATCGAGGAGAGCCCAGATCAGAGACGCGCCGCTTCTGCTACTTGAAACTTTATTTCATTCAGGCAAGTGCGACCGATAATGAGAGCTTTTCAGATTCCTTTTGACGAACTCCCAGCCCGCCGCTACTTGAACTCCTGATGAAAGACGTCCGCCTGAGCGCTTTATCAATGGTCCTGATGGGTCGGACCCGTGGCTGGACTTCTGTGACGCTCTAGTCTCCTGATCTCTTTCACAGGGGCCGCGGGCTCGTCGCTCTGCTATCTGACCTTCATCTCTGATTATTCTGTGAAGTCCGCTGTTGGTTCCAGATGTGTTTTTCCCATTAACGCTGATGAACGCAGCTGTGGGAACCTTCAGCTCGGCTGAATATTTTTCCACATCCTTCCACGACCCGTTACCTTCTGAATTAGCCAGAGTCGTAAAAACACACAAAAAAACAATCCTGCTGTGGAGTTTTATGCTTTGTGTTTGTTGGAAATTCAGTTTTTTGTTAAATATGTATGCATGTGCGCACACACACGCACATATATATGTAAAATGTACGTTTAGAAGACGAGACAATATGGTTCATAGCAATGTAGCTCCTGCTGTGTTGAAACGAAACTGGTAGAGCTGCCTGTCGCTCCACGTCTCAGATCTTCATCCACCTGCTTTGCGGAGGCTTTAATCCCAGATATCTGGCTCGTTACCAGCTGGCGGTCTGGTTTGGGGAGTAACTCCTCTGTAAACTCTGAAAACGACAGCTGGCGTGAATCGCTAAACTGAGCTCCTCTCCGCTCCCTTTGATCGCGGACTCCGGAGGTAAAACTCGGATCGGACTGTTCAGGACTCTTCCTGTCTGGATTGAAGTGAACCTTTTTTCATAAACGGAACTTCAAAAAGCCCAAATAAAGGAAGGTATGTGCATCGGCGTGACACGTACGCATTTTCTGACATAAGAGATCAGTGACTGGACGTGCTGCTTCAGTCCCGACTAGGAACGATTTCTGCAGTTCGATTGGCTCCTGAAAATCTGAACTTTTCTGAACTTCTGACACGAAGCAACGCTTCCATCGCAACACAGCGGCGCCACAGTTCAGTCTGCCAGTGCTGACATCACCCCATGTGAAGTCACTTTCAGCCTCGGTTCTGTTCAGTCCCGGTCGGCCTTAAAAACATGCAGGTTTCCCAGCATTCAGCGGGGCAGTTAGAGTATAAATACACGGCCCCACTGGGACCATTAAAGTTTCATCCCTCGACTCTTGAATGCAGATCAGAGAGCGGCAGGTTTTACTTTGTTGCCGGTTTCTCCGCCCACGTTGAGTTAATTTTTACCTGCTTCTCTTCCAAATGTTTTAGAGTTTTTCCTTCTGAAGAGTAGTCCACCACAAATAACTGTATTTCATGCAAAATGATCTGCTTCACGAAGACTCCAACTGCAACGAACTCAGCCTTCCCCCCAAATGACGTATCTTCAAAAAAAAAAATGCAGCAAGGTGGAGTTGATAAAATTTCATATCAAATAAACGTAACACGGGAGATTCCAGCGGTGTTATAAAACTATATTACCAAGGAAGAGAAAAAGGAAGGTGGGACACGGCAGAAATATGACTAAATCTCCCAGTATTAGAGGTAGAGCTGAGCGATTTTATTGATTCTGCGATATATATTGATATTTTTATTTCCCCAGAGAGTATCGATTTTTTTTTTAGCCGTGGGTATCGATATTCTAAGCTTCTATCAAACCCCCATGTCCCACCTTTAAAAGCTTGCAAGCAACAATTTGCACTGTTTGAATAAATGAAACTATTTTTCTCAACACATCTTTTATTCATTTTGTCCAGCATTTGCAAGCTGCCTGTCAGCCATATAATGTGTAATTGATGCTTTTAGTTCAGTTAATTCAAACAAAGTCATTGGAACACTCACAAGATGTCATCAAAATCACTTCGGAACAACCCGAAAACACAAGGTTCCGACCCGACCCGAATCAGGTCTCGGGTCCATTCAAAAGACGTGACTCCGGGTTCGGGTCGGAATCGGTACAGTTAGTCTCGGGTCCGGTCGGTGCTCTCTGACAGGCTGGGTCCTCGTTTACTCGAGAGAAGTAAAGATATTGGCGGTGGCAGCTAATGTCAGGACTCGGGGCAGTTAAATTAATTATTTATTAATGTGGCAAGTTTATCATGAAACAATCGTGTTGCCGTAGCGCGTTATTAGCGGTTTGCCCGGCAGCTGTAAAACACAACGGATCGCCAACATGACAACGTTGGATGAGAGAACATATTTACGACACGTCCTGACCAGTGTAGGCTATTAGCGTTAGCAGTTGCTACCAATAGCATATGTATCCACAAAGAAAATAACAACGTGGATTTATTGTTGTTTACATCACGTAGCCTATGTAGCAACTGAACCGGGTAGAAGGAGACAACTTTAGGTAAGAAAATCAAGTTTTATTCAACGCTAGACAACTTTAACATGAGCAACTATGGGCTGTATTGTCTCATTTCTATTCAGGTAACTTGGTTCGGTTCATGGTCGGAAACTCGGGTTGGGTCGGTTCCGGGTCCAAATATTCCAAGTCCATTCGGGTTTGGACTCCCAGACTTATGATAATAGGTCGGGTCGGTTTCGGGTTGAATTTTCACGGGTCCATTCGGATTCGGATCCATGAAAGTAGACCCGTGAAGACCTCTACTTTGTGCCTTTAAAATCTTTCGGAAAATGATGTAAATGTATTGTAAGATGAATATCGATATACATCTTATCCTGAGCCGAGCATCGTGTATCGTATCATATCCTATCGTATCGCAAGATTAGTGTATCGCTACAGCCCTATTTGTGATGGTCTTTATTCACAGTTCTAGGCATTAAAATTTCTACATTTTTTACATTGCAAATTTCTCTTTGAGATGAATAAAGTATCTATCTGTCTATCTATCTATCTAAATAGCTAAAGTCATGACAGCCTCCCAGCTTATCCATAAATCTGTATAATTTTACCAGATGAGTTTCATAAAAGTTGTCCTTGCAGTCGACATTGAGGTTGAATCCGCAACTGTTTTTCTGTCTTGTATCAGGGTTTTAGTGTTTATTTCTGCTGTAACGTTGGACTTTTTTACACGGAGCTCAATAAAGATGGACTCAACTCTGGAGCCAGCCCCTAGTGGTCAGTGGAGGAACTTCAGGTTTTCTTGCTTCCACGTCTAACTCAGCTCTGGTAGCAGCACCAGGACAGTGGTGTCAGACCAGTATCCATCTGTTAGGGCGAAGATAAGAAACCATGTTTCGATAAGGTGGAACGGTCTTCACAAGATGAAAGCTGAGAGTTTCCTCATCTGTTTGGGCTGCTGCCTGTGGTTTCTGTGATCAACAGTGGCTTGTGTCATCTCCGGCGCGCTTGTTAGGAAGAGATTAAATCCCATTTTTAGTCACTTAAAGCTGATTTAAATGTCTGCATCAAAATGACGACTTACCGACGTGTTGGTCGTTTTCAGGTTGGGTAAAACGATAGTTTGTTGTCGTGTCTGTAAACCTGTAAACATTTATCAGCACCAACCGCAGACTGCTTCTAAAGCACCAACTTTGTAGCTATAAAGGGAATAAACTGAAGGAAGCTCGGCGCTGCAGAAGAGAATCTGCACTTCCCTCTTGCTGTTGGTGGTGTAATTGCAGCTCACGAGCATGAAGCCCGTAAATCAGGCTTGAGCCTGACGCTAACATTTCATGATTCATGTGACGGTCGGTGGTGTCCAGATTCTCTTTTGAATGAAGGATGAAGAGAGTTTTTTTGTGCAGGACCACATTTAAGAATTGTTCAGGGTAGCACGTAGGGCTGTAGCGATACACTAATATCGCGATACGATACAATACACGATATTCAGCTCACGCTACGATATATATCGATATTCATCACAATACATTTACATCATTTTTCGAAAGATTTTAAAGGGACAACGTGATTTTGGTGACATCTTGTGAGTGATACCGTCATGACTTGACTAGAACATGCAGCCCACCATAAACTCATCCACCAGCTTTCCCAGGTTTTAAACAAATCATCTTGTTTCATTTGTGTGTTTTCTGTAGATGAATGCTCATAAACGGCTAAGAGCACGGCGACTGAGATTTCCACACATGACGTCGGTGTTGTTGGATCATAGCCGTCTGTTTCAGTGGGTGTTGGTGGTGCAGGTGGGGGGCTTACGGCTGGAAATGGGTTTGGGCCTAAAATTTCAAAATCTAGCTTATCTAGAGTTAAAGCACAAAGTCCAATAGAAGATTAAACTAAATGATGAAAAAGGGTTAAAGAGAGCAACAGAAACGATGCAAGAGGGGAAAAATTCCTGGCGGTTTGGACAAAAACGCCTGCAGGTTAAATTCCAGCTAGTTTTCGTTTGGACCTTCATTGATGTACCGGCTCCCCCACCTCCCGGACCTGGATCTAACCTGAGCTCTGAAACCGAGCTGTAACGTCCTCACTTTCATGGTTGTGTAACTGAAACGTGTCCACACGAGCATACAAGGACACGAGCACAAGCACACACACGGCCGTCCTTCAGCGGTCTGCAGATAAGAGCCGTTATTGAAATCCCAGCTCCCTAACAGCCATCAATTACTCTCTGTGAGCGTGTGTGTGTGCGCGCGCGTGTGTGTGTGGCAGCCCGTCAGGCGGCCGTCTGTGTGTGTGTGGCAGCCCGTCTGTGTGTGTGTGCGCCCGTCGAGCAGCGCTGATACGTCTTCTCTCTGCTGGATTATGAGTTCCGCGGGAAAAGAGACGACGTGCCTTATCAGTCGTCTGGCTGGGCGATAAAACACACACACAAACACAGCGCCGTTTCCAAGCTTGAACATCTGTGTGTGTGCGCGTGTGTGTGTGTGAGCGTGCCAAGCTGGAATAAATCTTAAACCACACAGCGAACTCGCTTGACAAAATCTGCCCCAAAAGAAAAACAAAAAGTCCTGCACGCTCTAATCAATACTGGTCCTCGGCGGGTTTTTGTGGGAGCGTAGATGAAATCCGCCGTAAACACGCCTCTCATAGGGTGTGTGTATGTGTGTGTGTTCGCTGTGTCTCTGAAGCGTTCAGGTCCAATGACAACAGCCTCAATCTTATCTGAGTTTAGTAACAGGAAATTAGAAGTTATCCAGACCGTAATGTCATTAAGACGAGCTTGTGGTCCAGCTCAGACGGGTCTGCACACCCCTGGAGTTTAGGCCCGACTAACAGCCCAGTTTACTTCTGCAGCAATCAAGGACCATGGCCCGCTCTGAAGATTCTTACAAGCACGTCCCGTAAAGAAAAATGTTGTGGCGTCACCATCTTTGGTTTTGAACCATCTTGAATAGAGCTGTGCGATTTTATCGTTTCTGCGATATATATCGACATTTTATTGAGTATCGATTTTTCGGCCGTGGGTATCGCTATTCTAAGCTTCTTCCAAACCCCCCCGTGTCCCACCTTTAAAAGCTTGCAAGCAACAATTTGCACTGTTTAAATAAATGAAACAATTTTTCTCAACAAATCTTTTATTCATTTTTTTGTCCAGCATTTGTAAGCTGCCTGTCAGCCATATAATGTGTAATTGATGCTTTCAGTTCAATTCATTAAATCAAAGTCATTGGAACACTGACAAGATGTCACCAAAATCACTTTGTGCCTTTAAAATCTTTCGGAAAATGATGTTAGATGAATATCGATATATATCGTATCGTGAGCCGAGTATTGTGTATCGTGTATGGTATCACGAGATTAGTGTATTGCTACAGCCCTAATCTTAAAGCAGCTGATTTCATTCCACACCAGTTCATCATAAAACAGGCAGCTGGGTAGACCGAACAGCCCAACAGCTGGTTACCTCAGGTTCCACAGGCTAGTTATTTTAGCTCAGCTTATGTTAGCGTATGACACCAACTAGCTATGCATTTGTGAAATCTAATCATCCTGCCGACTCTTTGGTCTGCGTTTTGAGGCGGGTTAGCTAGCCAGCTGACATTGTTGCAGCAGGTCCTCTGCTTGGCCAGATTCACCCTCAGAGCGGTACAGTTGACAGACTTTACAACAGCGGTAAGATACGGAGCAGGAACGTTTAACAGTAGCTGCTCATTTGGAGCTACCTGATCTTTCCTAACTGACCTGGTCACGGTCACTGTTGTGAATTACATATGCTCACAGGTCTAACGTGGAATTAGACCTCTCAAATGTGCATAATTATGTACAGATTTGTGACTTTATATAGTCCTAACTGATGAGGCACTTACAAATCCATACAATATACAGTTTTTATGAATGAAAAGTCTAACAATTTTCATCGAGGGACACCAAAATAATTTTCTTAACCAGTCAAGACTGACATTTTAACATCAGTGTCAATCAGTGGAAATGAATCAACTTTCTGTGCCTCTCTCTAGTGGTCATATGTAGAACTGCATCTTTTCTTGAGATGTTCCGATGTCTTTTTTTTTTTCTTTCCTTATGCTGATTCTGATACCTTGGTTTGGGGTATCAACTGATACAGAATACTGCTCTAATACCAGTGTTGTATTCATTTCTTTGATTTGCAATTCAAACAATATTTTTTTTAAAATAAAGAGTATATATATTTTGAAATTTGAACACACTGGGGGTCTGAATAAGAACATAAGTAACTCAAGAAAAGCTAAGAGAACAAAGAAGAAAACCAAGAAAACATAACATGCTCAGCTCTAACCAATAACACCTTTAGCCGTGAGGCATGGTTGGTCTTAGTCCAAAGAACGGCTTCAACATACGGGTCAAAGCCTGTATCTTTGGAATCCTCTGGGCCAAGAAACAGGCTCCAAAAAGCAGTTTAGAGTACATGGTCATGTTGTTGGACCTGTTGGATGGTGCTCCTGAAGGACACTCCATTGTTCTGCTGGGGGACTTAAACCCTTACATTGTTTTAAAAAAAACAGCATTACCTGGGGGAGGATTTGATTAGAAAGAATGGCTTCCTCCATCTGAAACTGAGTGGTTTTCTATTGTTGGGCTTCCATACTAGTTACAGTTTGTAACAATAACCATCTTCAGACATGAATCTATGTGGCACCAGGAAACCCCAGGACATAGTTTGATGATCGACTTTTATTTGTATAATTGAATTTGCGGCCATATGTTCTGGACACGGTTGAAGAGAAAAGCTAAGGTTTTCAGCTGATCACCACCTGGTGGTCAGTTAGATGGGAGGATGTTGGAGAGGTCTGGAAGGTCCAAACACAATACTAAGGATTTGCTGGGAGTTTCTGGCAGAGGAACTGGTCAGACATGCCAGAGAGGTAGAGAACCTTACGTCTGAATGAGCCAATTGCACTTGCGTCTTTCATTGAGGTGGTTGGCTTGTACAAAGTTGTTGCTTCTGTCTTGGTGGCAATCTTCAAACCTAATGGTGGACACCTTGGGTGAAAGAACTCCTTCAGGGTGAAGAAGTCTCATTGAGCTTGGAAAGCATGTGACTCCTGAGGGAACTGACAGGTGCCAGCAGAACAGATCAGCCTGCAGCTTCGTCTGTTGTTGAGGCAAAAACTCAGGTGTGTCAGACGTTTAGTGAGGCCATGGAAAGGGATTTTAGATCATCTCTGTGAAGAGTTTGGTAAATCCCAAAGCACCGTAGGCAGGCACAGCAGTGCATCACCAACACTGCGTATAGTAAGGGTGGAATCTAGGGCTGGGCGATATGGCCTAAAAAAAAAATCTCCGATTTTTTCAGAAAAAATCCCGATTCACGATTTAAATCGATTTTTTTCACCCCCTACCTAAAATCAATTTGTAGATGACAAAGAAATTGTTCAAAACAAGTTTCAGTTTTATTTTGTTTAAATTTTCCCTTCTGGAGTTTCAGTTACATAAACAAGCCACAAAAAAGAGATGGCAAGCCCTGCCTGCCATTGTGAACAGTGACAATGTAACTTTTCAGTAATCTAGTTTCGAAATGACACAAAAAATAAGTAAAACATAGTATTATAAGACCCCTTTTTTGAGGTTGACAAAATAAAGTGCAAACAAAACTCTCAGTTACCTGAACATGTTTTGCATAATAAGGAGGTGCTTGTGTGGTAAACAAAAAGTATTTGGGTACTATTTTGATTCCCTGAATCATGTTAACTTAACTTAAACATCTGCATCAAATAAAATTAAAAATTTAATTTTAGGCTTCTATTGTAATTTACGAGGCAAGGCAACGTCAGAAAAATATTTGCAGCCTGGTAGCACGTACCTGGGATCCAAAACCTGAGCAGGTGAATAAACCCCGGCTTTTCCACGGTGTATATGGGCACCATATCTCTTGCAATATACATCACGACTGCATCCGTGACAGCTTTCCACCGGGCTCCTTTCATATCATACAAGATACAGTTTGTCAACGTTTCCAAGACGGTAGGTTGTTTTTTGGTGGCGGTGCTTGGGCTGCCGCGGTCGTTTTTTCGTAGGGAGCAACGCCTCTCCAACTTTACTCAACAGTAAATTGCTAGTACTGCTACCTTTGGTAGCAACAGCCTTTAAACAGACTTTGCAGCGAGGTGCTGTTTGTTCTGTGTCTGACGCCACGAACCCGAACCAATTCCAAATAACCGAGGATACGTTTCTTTTCTTCGGTGTAAGATCAGCATGCTTGCTTGTTTGTGTACCTAGCGCGGGTGGGGAGGGGGGCGCGCACTCCGCGCTCTCTGACCTACGGGAGCCCAGCAGGCAGGCGCTGGTGGCGGATGTTAATGAGAAAATCGATTTTCATTAAAACAAATCGACATTAAGTACAAATTCGAATTAATCGATTAAATCGATTTATCGCCCAGCCCTAGTGGAATCCTATTGATCTGGACGAAGGATGTTATCAGACAGTGAAAGGAATGCTTTTAGGATCTGCTCAGTCCCACCAACACCCCTGCTGCAGAGGTAGCCTGTCTGTGGACTCTGTGATGGACTTGCCCATTGCCACCTGAGGTAGTTAAAAAGCTCCTGGAAACATCGCTCTGTGAATGGATGAAACCCACCCTGAGTTCCTCAAGGCTCTGAATGTTGCAGGGATGTCTTGATTGAAAGCAAGATTGTGGAAATGTTGGGAGCTGTGCCTCTGAATTGGCAGTCTGGGGTGATGGAGAAGGGACTGGAGGGTGTATTCCAGTTCCAGATGAATCAGCCTCCTAGTAAGGTTTATACAGAATATAGTCTGTATGACTAGTCCCTTGCTAGTGTCCTGGAGGGGGCATGGGAGTTTGCCCAACAGCTCCAGATGCGAATTGTCAACTGGACAAGGCATTTGACCATGTCTTTTGGGATATTCTGTGGAGGGTGCTGTGGGTCCACGGGATAATGGGTCTACTGTTACATGCCATTCAGTTCCAGAGTGACATCCTTAGACGCAAAGATCACTCACTCAAAATACAGTTTATGCTAACTCATGAAATCGTACATAGTGCAGGACAAAGCATGCAGCCTAGTTGTCTGTTGAGGAGGAGGAACGAACTGTGATTGGTTGTTTATGAAAGGAATGCCAGAAACCCCAACTGTCTTGCATTGCTCTGGTGCTCCTGTGTGATTGGGGTCTGAGTTTGATCTGCATTGGAACCACTTAGTTGTAGGGATGGGCATAATTAATCGATTAATCGATGATTGATCATTAAGAATTTGGTCGAAGACATTAATTTTCGTCGATGAATCTGAATGTAGGTTATCAGTGCACGTCCTCAAACAATGCGATGCATTTCGCTGTGCCACCGATAGAAATTTGGCAACAGGGGGCAACATTTCACCATCACCCTACCCTGGCTTGCCTCAGTTGTTACATGCGAGCTTCTGTCATCGCCTAATCATGAAGCGGTCGCGGCGAAGTGTGGCGTGGGACCATTTTTGTTTAGAAAATGAGCAAGTGTACTGCAATCACTGCAATGCAAATTACAAATAAAATTAATCGACAACGACAATAATGTATCACTTGAACAACGCGCATCCAAGCCTTGTAAAGGATGGTGGAGGCAGTTCATCATCAGCCTAGCCTAGCCTAGCCTAGCCTCAACTCGGTGTTTGCACGGACCAGAAGGAGCTGCAGTGCACATCGAGCACACAACAAGCGCATCTTTTTAAGAAACAAAAAGCCTGTAATACTGGCGCCTTGATATAAATTGTCCTTGTTAAGTAGTCTCCTCGATATCTCTTGTTTTATTATCATTGTTTTTTTAAAGAAAAGAAACAGGAAATGTCACGTTATTGTCGACCGTGAACATCCCGGCCACTGAACACATCTGGGCATGCGCCGGCCATAGCAACCAGGCCAAAGGGGAAAACAAACGTCACGCCGATATCGAGAATATTTGTGATAGTTTTCAATATAAAAATGTTAATGATTAGGGATGCACCGAATAATCGGTAACTGAATATATTCGGCCGAATATGGCAAAAAAAGCCACATTCGGCCTTCGGTGGAATGAGTTAAAAGCAAGGCCGAATAGTGGCGTGTGACGCAATGACGCAATTGACGTTGTAACCCGGCGCCTTCGGAAAAATGTCAGCAGTGTGGAGATATTTTAAAGTGTCGGAAAGTGACAAAAGAATTGCAGTTTGCAACGAATGTTCAGCTAAAATGTCTCGAGGAGGTGCCTCAGCAAAGACCTTCAGCACTACAGCTTTAATTCATCATTTAAAAGCGAAACACCCAGAAAAGCATGCCGAGTACGAGAGAGAGACGGCTGCGGCTGCAGCAGCTGAAAGGAGAGCTGGTCACAGCACGAGAATGCCCACCCCGTCCGTGGCCGCAGTGTTGCCAACTTAGCGACTTTGTCGCTATATCTAGCGGCTTTCCAGACCCCCCTAGCGACTTAATTTGTAAAAAGCGACAAGCGAAAAATCTAGCGACTTTTTCTGGTGATTTAGCGACTCACTGGCACTCAAACCGCTAGGTTTGAAGCCATCACTTGGCTGCTGATGGCTGCTGTCTGCCTCGCGAGCCGCGCTTCTCTCTCTCTTTCTCTGTCGGGCACAGTGCACAGCCACAAACACCCCGCCCCCCGCTCGAGACAACTCAAGCTCCTCTCCACCTTTTTTGGGGGGCTTGACATACAGGCACAGTTGTTGATGTTTTTGTCTGTATAAAACAATTTTAATTTGTCTTAGATGTCATAGTTAGTTTCCTTCTTTTTATTCTGAAGCTGAAGTACTGTTATTGACAAATCTGCTCTGGCCTGGGATATGTTGTGTACCTGTATAAGTGTTTGAGTTTACAAGCACACACTTATTGAGATTTAGTGGGGCCTCTGTTTACATTATTAGCCTGTTGTGTAGGCTACCTGTATTCTGTTTACATTATTAGCCTGTTGTGTAGGCTACCTGTGTTCTGTTTACATTATTAGCCTATCTACTGTGGCTAAGCAGACTTTTGCCAAAAGGACAATAATTCATTTGTTGTGGGTTTATCCACTTTAATGCACTTTATTATTTTTTTTGGAATGCACATTTTGTTTGAAGGCCTAAATGAAAGAATTTGTGCTTTTTTTTGAAAAGCAAAGGCTACTGGAATATTAAAATAATGTCAATATTCAATAAAATGTACTTTATGTTGTCTAAAAATTTATTCTAGGCTATTTATGCAATATTAAAAAAATTGTGAAAACTGCATTCATTATTCGGCCTTCGGCCAACCGTTTAAATTTTATTCGGCTTCGGCCACAAATTTTCATTTCGGTGCATCCCTATTAATGATTAATCGATTATTAATCATTAATTCTCCCGACGATCGACGAATAAATCTCGACCAAATGCCCATCCCTACTTAGTTGAAATCATTTTGGGTGATCCTCTTGGTGCCATTGAGATGGGATTTTCATTGGAGCAATTATCAGCCAAGTGTAAAGGGGCAGAGATGAGAATCAGCACATCCAGATCTGAGGTTGTCATTCTTAGTTGGAAAAGGATGAGATTATCTCTCTTGGTGGTGAGGTGCCGCCGCCTCAATAGTGCCTCAGGAGATTTTAAGTAACTTGGGGTCTTCTTCATGAGCGATGAAAGGATGGATCAAGAGAGTGACAGGTGGCCATGTGGTGTCCACAGTAATGTGGTGAAGAGAGAGCTGAGGTAAAAACAATGCACTTTACTGGTCAATCTCAGTTCCTGCCTTCACCTATGGACTCTGTGTAGTGATGAAAAAATGAGAGCGCAAATACGAGCAGCTGAAAGTTGCGAAAAGTTAAAGTTTCCTTGGTCAGGTGGCAGGAATCTCCCTTAGAGTTGACTGGCTTATCGTCTGGCGTGGTGCAGGGTACCCTAGTCCAAGGCTGACTCTTGAAACCTTAACCTCAACAACATTTTGTCCTGATCGTCTGCTTCTTGCTTCTGGTTTGACAACTGTATTTCCCAACTGTTTCAAAAATGATTCAGCTTGATTTGTATACCTTCCTTTACAATACAAATTGTCTCTAAGCACTTTTCAGAGACCAAGAGCATGGCCCCTGAGCAAATATTATTAACTAAAGTAATAGTATTCAATCCTAATTTAAGAAACAGTGGCAAGTAACAAACTTCCCCTAGTGGGAGAAAAACCTTTAGGCCAAACAGTGGCGAGGAAAAACTCCCCTTTAAGAAGAAGAAACCTTGAACAGGACCTGGATCACTATTTGACTTGAAAGGTACAGGATGTTTTAGTGCTGCAGTTCATCAGACATTGATGAAATATCCATCCATTCATTAACTTCAGCTTATCCAGTTTTCAGTTGCAGGGGCAGCAGCTTAAAGCCGAAGCAAAGCACTAAATACTGTTGGTATGTTCCAGTTGCTTTTGACATATGGTAAGATATTTTCTCATAATTAAGCCTGAAATTCCAGTAGTTTGGTGGGACAGTTTTACTGTATTTATATTTCAGCTAGGATGATAATCTGGTATCGCCCCTGGATGCCCAAACAAGTGTTACCAAGCAAAGGGACCAGAGTAAACTAGTTCTTCACGGTGTTCCTCTGCGCCTGTTGGTCAGCTACGTGATCCAGCTGTGGGACCGGGATGAAGAGTCTGCAGTGACCAGTTTAGTTGCTCTGATTACCAGGAGAAAGGATGCTTTGATGACTGTGGGAATTCGTCAGCTGCACCACAGACTGACTGAAGCCGGACGCCGGCCATCAATGAATAATTTCAGCGGCGACAGTGACATGACTACTGAGACATGCTGGTCTCCCCCACAGATACTGGACACAAACATGCTCACTGAGCAGAGGAACAAAATGTACATTTATTCCTACCCATCTAGCTTAATGCATTAGGCACCGGATGGTGATTTAAGTGTGGGTGACATGGGAAGCAGGATCCTCTCATACAGATGTCTCATTCAGAGGACGATAGAGATGGGAAGGACATAAGAATAAAAAACTATAATGTTAACTAAAGCTGCATCCGAGCCAGTCCGTTTTAAAATGCAGTTTACAAAAGTATAATAAACCTGCATTTTTGCTCATTTTTGCTCTGTGTTGGATGTGATCCCCGTTCTTGGTTACACCACTGTGATGTCACACCATGCCCATGAACAAAACAGCTGAAAGCTCAGCTAAATAAAATCCTTGTAACAGATTGAACATATAAGGTCTTCCTTATAGTCTTCCCAGTTTATAGCAACTAGCTGCAGTTTGGACCTACCACTGCCAGACACAGAACCATTGCCATGATGTCGCCCCCAACAAAACAAAGATGGCTGTGTGCTCTCTAGTGCATTGAAAGTAAAAGCGTGCTGATTCATGTTTTTTTTCTCAGAAAAGACTTATTTTTGTAATTATGTTGTTTTTGTGGTATAACTCATATGTGTTTAGTTTAGTGCTTCATTTCCTCTTTAAGCAGAGAGACCCAGACCTCCGTCTCCCCCAGCCACATTCTCCAGCTCTTCCAGGAGAACACCAAGGTGTTTCCAGGCCAGCTGAGAGACATAATCTCTTCAGTGTGTCTTGGGTCTGCCTTATGGTCTTCTCCAAATTAGACATGCATGGAACAAACTTCTGTCGGGAGACGTCCAAGAGGCATCCTCACCAGATGCCCGAACCACCTCAGTTTGCTCCTCTCGATGTGGAGGAGCAGTGACTTTACTCTGAGTTCCATCTGGATGACTGAACTTCTCACCCAATGTCTAAAGGAGAGTGCAGCCATCCTGTGGAGGAAACTCATTTCAGCCACTTGTATCCGTAAACTCACCCTTTCTTTCACTACTCACAATTTGTGACCATAGGTGAGGGTAGGAGCAATGTTTGACTGATAAACAGAGATTCTTGCCTTTTGGCTTACTTCTCCCTTCACCACACCAAACCAATACAGTCCACATTACACTCAGCAGTGAAGCACTCAAGTGAAGATCACCACTTTGCGCCAACAGGACCACATCATCTGGAAAATGAAGACATCAAATCCTTACACCGTTGAACCAGAACCACTCCGCTCCTTGGCTGTGCCTAGAAACTGTGTCCATGAAGGTTACTGACACAACTGGTGACAAAGGAAAGCCCTGATGGAGTCCATTCAGTTCAATTCAACATTATTGGTGCAGCATCTATTACAGTATTACAGCGCTTTTCAGAGACGCAGACCATGACCCCAAGAAAATATTTTTGACGATAAGAAATTTGATCAAATCTTAATTAACGAAACAATGGAAAGGAAAAGCTCCCCTTTAAGAGGAAGAAACCTCAAGCAGGACCTGGTTCATAAGGGTGGGGACCAGTTTCCAGAGCTACATACTGACCTGCAGTTCCACCCTCACCATCCCAGCGTTTACCTTCACCTAGATACCTCTGGGATATCAACCAACATGCTTATATTATGACTGGTACATTAGTACATGGACTACAGAGTTGACTATATAAACAGATGTAGGCAGCAACACTGAGGTGGTCAGAGGGTCAGCATGTTAGTTGATATCCCAAAAACATCTATATAAACAGTCCAGCTGTTCATTGGCAGTAAATCCCACTGAATATCAGCCATGCAGACCAAACTCTTGCTCCATTTGTATAAAGACTTGGATAGGTGTAGCAGCAGGACCCAGTTCCCCATACTCCTGCAGGCAACCTCCTCGGGGCCTCACCAAACTCTTCCCATACCTGAGTTTTTGCCTCAGCAAACACTGGGGCTGTAGCCTGCTTGGCCTACCAGCTGCTTCCAAGTTAGCCAAGCTCGATTGGACTCATCCAGGGTGTCCACCACCAAGTTTGAGGATTGCTGCCACAGCAGGCACTGGCGACTTGCTGTCAACATTGAAGATGTGGAACATGACCCATTCTGACCCATATCTTCAGCCTCCCTCAGGATGCAGTTGAACCTCCATCAGAGATGAAAATTTAAGATCATTCTGACAGGTTCTTCTGTCAAATGTTTGCAGCAAACCCTGACGCTCTACTTTTGGGTCTGCCAGGTTTGTCCGGCAACCTCTCCTGCCATCTGATTTGAATCAAGAACCGAGTGGTGATCAGTCGACAGTTTAGTTTCTCTCTTCACCAGTGTCTGAAACACATGGCCGCAGATCCGATGATACGACATAAAGTTGATCATTGAAATATGGCCGTGGTGTCCTGAAGCCATGTGCATTTGTGGACACTTATGTTTGACATGGCGTTTATGGACAAACTGTGACTAGCACAGGGGTCCGACAACAGAACATTGGTCACATTCAGATCAGAGAAGCTGTTCCTCCTAATCACACCCCTCCAGGTACCTCTGACATTGCTCACATGAGCGTTTAAGTTCCCCTGCAGAAAGAAGGAGTCCCCATTAGAAGCACCTCCCAGCAGGCTCACTCAGGACTCCAAGAAGGTTAGGTACTCTGAACTGTCATTGGTTTTGGCCAAAGCCAAAACCAACCCCTGACCCAAAGGCAGAGGGGGGAAGCAACCCTCTCATCTATTAGAGAAAACCCCAAAGTGAACATTCCAAGTCGGGGGATTATCTTACCAGTAAGAAAATGGTGCTAGTATTGCAGAGTGCTTAGCAACTCTGAGATAAATTACTTCACCACGAGAGCATAGGTAGTTTGGAGAGATACTAATATACAGATGGCCGGTTTAATATAACGCATTGAATTTAATTAAATAAGGACTTACTTTTTACTCTTTGGAAACCTGTGTCTGAAATTCAGTTGGTTTCGCTGAAATGCTGCACAAACTGAGCACCTTTGTTTTTACATAAATAATGATCATTTACCACCTTAATAAATGATAATAAAATGCATCAAGTGGAAGTGGAAGGCATGACTGGTGTTGCATTGCGTTACATTTTTATTAAAGATTGATATTGTTTGTGTGAACAACAGACTCTGAAGATGAGTTTGAAACAGTTTTATGGTTGAACGGCTGATCTCTGAATCTTTCCTGCTCTGGTTCCCGCTGACAGCGGTGAGCAGCAGTTTGCGTAACAGACCGAGCTCAGAAACCTCATCGTGGTTTCAGTCTGACCTGCTCTTTTGTCATTTTCCTCTCCGTTTACAGACATGGTGGGCTGAGCGGTGTCCTCGAGGCAGGTGTTTCCATCTGAAGCAGAAACCAGAGGAAGGCAGGCCTGAAGCATGGTGAGGTGAAATATCGGCTCTGGATTTCTGCTGTTTCCACCACAGACAGACTCCGAGCTAAAATCATTGCATGAGAAATTAGTTTGTCAGAGGTTGTACTTTACTGGAAAGCTTGACTGAGACTCCAATAAAAATGTATAAAATATCTGGAACTACAAAAATCTGGTCTGCAAATGGATAGTGTAATTACATTGTAGTTGGGCTTGCAAGAGCACTTTGATATGGAGAGTTTTTTGTCATTAACACCCAACTAATGTCAAATTATTTTATTAATATTAATCTCTATTTAACCAGGGTAGTCCCATTAAGATCAACAATTTCTTTTACAAGAGATTGTTTTACAGATAATGTAATACAGCAGTGTAATATCCTGTCACATACTGCTACACCTGCGATGGACGGGTGACCTGTCCAGGATGGACCCTTGCCTTTCACCCGAAAAGAGCTGGGATAGACTCCAGCAGATCCCCGTGACCCTGCAGAGGATTGAGAGAGCATAGATGATGGATGGATGGATGGATAATGCTACACGATTTGTTTTGTGTTTTGTTTTTCTGGTCAGTAAGGACATCTTGATGATCAATCAACTTTTCACTGTTTTTCATAGTGAGTACAGAATACCCTCCAAAAAGAAAAGTATCTATCTATCCATCCATCCATCCATCCATCCATCCATCAGCTTCTCGAGGTGTAGCAAGGATCTCCTTTGCCAGTCTCTAGGGCTTCTGGTCACTCCTAGGGATAGGGATAATTAATCGATTAATCGATGATTGATCATTAAGAATTTGGTCGAAGAAATTAATTTTCGTCGATGAACCGAATGATTTTTTTTTTTTAAACAATCCGAACGTAGGTTCTCAGTGCACGTCCTCAAACAATGCGATGCATTTCACTGTGCCACCGATAGAAATTTGGCAGCAGGGGGCAACATTTCACCATCATCCTACCCTGGCTTGCCTCAGTTGTTACATGCGAGCTTCTATCATCGCCTAATCATGAAGCGGTCGCGGCGAAGTGTGGCGTGGGACCATTTTCGTTTAGAAAATGAGCAAGTGTACTGCAATCACTGCAATGCTAATTAAAAATACAATTAATCGACAACGACAATGATGTATCACTTGAACAACGCGCATCCAAGCCTTGTAAAGGACGGTGGAGGCGGTTCATCATCAGCCTAGCCTAGCCTAGCCTAGCCTCAACTCAATGTTAGCACGGACCAGAAGGAGCTGCAGTGCACATCGAGCACACAACAAGTGCATCTTTTTAAGAAACAAAAAGCCTGTAATACTGGCGCCTTGATATAAATTGTCCTTGTTACGTAGTCTCCTCGATATCTCTTGTTTTATTATCGTTGTTTTTTAAAGAAAAGAAACAGGAAATGTCACATTATTGTCGACCACAAACATCCGGTTCACTGAACACATCTGGGCATGCGCGGGCCATAGCAACCAGGCCAAAGGGGAAAACAAACGCCACGCCGATATCGAGAATATTTGTGATAGTTTTCAATATAAAAATGTTAATGATTAATCGATTTTTAATCATTAATTCTCCCGACGATTGACGAATAAATCTCGACCAAATGCCCGTCCCTAGTCACTCCTATCGGTAAACCTGGGAAATCTCAGTTAATATGGAAGATAATCTCTGTCTACCAGGGGGCTTTCACATGGTTGGACCCGTCCAGAATACCTCCCTATGGAGACACCCAGGAAACATTAGTCTTTCCTTTTGGCTCAGCTCTCTATGTCGATCTGCCACTCCAGTTTTTCCCCCATTCATGAACAAGACCCCAAGATACAAGAGCTTCTGCCCTTCAGGCATTACTTCACTCCCATCCAAGAGAGAGCATTCCCCCTCTTTCCAACAGAACCTTAACCTCAGATTTGAAGGCCCTGATCACCATTCCTATCTCTTTACACTTGGCCATGAACAGCTCCAGTGAGAGCTGGAGATAGTGATTTGTTGATGCCCAACAGACCCATCTGCAAAGGCAGAGATGTAATCCTGTGGTCACCAAACTGGACTCCCTCCACCTCTTGGCTGCCTTGAGAAATTCTGTGCATAAAAGTTATGAACAGAATCTGTGACAAAGTAAAACCCTTCCAGAGTATATCTCCTATGTAGTGCAATTCAACAGGTTGTTTTCTTCGGTTACTGTATTCACAGTGGAAAAACATCATGGAACCATGGTGATTCCTGGTGAAGGTGTCATCATTGACAGTGATAGTTGTTGTCACTTGTTCTTCAAGTCCATAAAATTAGTCGGTCTGTTCAGTTTCTGCACCAAAAACATCACGGGTGTATTTCCCTCTGATATGTTTCCACTGCGGCTTTCTTCTGCTACAAACTTGATCCGTTAATCTTGTAAACTCTTAAAGGGTTGCCATTCTAGATATCGTCATTCGTAGAGACATATTCTGCTTTCAGCTGGAATAGTTTCTTAACTGAAGGCAGAACATGTGACCATTCAGACAGACCTTTAAAGCAGCATAAAATGCTTTTTCCATATTGAAATATCAGTTTCAGATCTATATAAAGGAGTATTTGGTTACATTTAGGAAGCGTCATCTAGCTCTGGTGGTCTCTATTATTGGCAAAAACCAGCCAAGTAATTTGACTCCTGTTCTCGTCACCTCTTGGAAAGTCTATTTATTGCTTTATGGTACGATGTCACACATGAACGCTGATGAAACGAGCCTATAGGAGGCGCGTTCCCACTAGTGGGGGTTCAGAGGTAAAAGTAGGAGGCTGGAATTATAACAGGGCCGACCTCCTGTATGTGAACTACCACGGCATGCTAGTTTCCAGACCACCTGGTGGCTCTAGTGCACCACTTTTAACTGTTTGTCAAGCACCAATAAAAAAAGAAGAAAATCTTAGCAAAGATGAAGAGAAAAAAGAAGAAAATCAAAGTAAAATGATGAAATAAACATTAGAGGAGCTAAAGATGTGAGTTCTGCGTACTTATCCTACCACAGGTACATGTTTTGGCCCCGTAGAGGTTCCTGGAAGCTTTTTTTTTTTTTTTGTGGCGCCATTTCCAGTAATGTAGACACACTTCAACCGTCCATCCCTGGAAACCTACGCTGGAACGCTGCTAGTGGAAACGCACCTGGAGCTCGATTGAACATCACCGCACAGGCAACTATAGTCCAAGTCACACAGCCACTTCCTTCTGCCTCTGTAGTCCCTTCATTCTGCTCTGCCCCACCTTGGCAGGTAGTAACAGAGCCGCTGAGTGAGCTGGTGTTGTTGAAAGATGTAACCGGGGTATGGGGATGGGTGCTAATTCCAGGCAAAGGACCATATAATTATGTCTCGCTGGCAGTGAGAGATTGTCGAGCCTACTGTGGAGCCTGGCCAACTGACAAGAAAGCTAAGGACGCACCCTAAACTCCAGCAGGCACAGGAAATCTGAGGCCAGTACTGCTGTATGCGTCCCACAGAACATCCACCTAGAAACGTGTATTTTTATACTGGCATATATTCAACATTTTATTCAGTTTTACTTAGAATAAAGCATTGAATGACCAGAGACACTGTGGAGCACAAAGCGGAGGAAAGGGATTGCCTAAAGTTAACGCTTTGCAAAAGCACAAACAGTAGTTAGATCACTGTGAATGCACAGCTGGAGAGTGAAGGTGGAATGAAGAGGACGTGTTGTTACATTGGCCTCAATGTGTTAATGAAATGAAGTTGCCAATTTTTGGACTAACTGCCGTTGGGCGGTTACAGTCCATTGTTTGTCCATTTCTTCATAAACGGTCTATGGTTAGTGCCAAGCAGCAACGTTCCAGCTTCTGGGTTGAAGCTCATGCAGACCTAAGAGAAGCTGTAGTTCCTCTACTGACCACCAGGGGCTGGATCCAAAAAGTGAGTCAGTCTCCATTGACCTCCATGTTAAAATGTCCGACTTTATAGCAGAAATAAACATATTTAGTGACTAGAACAAAAATAATTTTGGTCTCCATCGCTAGATTTCACATCTGTGACAATGGATCAGGTAAAACTAAATCCTACATTATGTAAAGTTATATAAATCACAAATTTATTCATAATTAGTGGTGTTGTCTTTTGATTGTAAGCAAGCATAGACAGTAACTAGCTGTCATTACTTTAGCTACTGTCTTGACTTCTGACCTAACAGAGCAGAGTCAGTCCTGTTTTATGTTTTGTTGTGCTGTTATTGTAGTAAAACACCACGGTGACTGGCTGTGGGTTCATCTGGAAGCGTTCTAGGATGAAGCTCAGCTTGTGGCAACAGATCATCGGCTAAAAACGGCAGTCACTTCTAATGTCGCCGCTGAAATGACATTTGAAGCTGGAGGTCTCTCTGTGATCATCTGCCAGCTGTCCCTGCAGGGCTCTGTTTGTCCTCGTTTCAACTCTGGCAGCACTCGTCTCAGATGTCCTTTCAGCAGCGGCGCTTGAAATGACGATGCTTTGATGGACATAATCAGAATTGATGTAAAGTAATGTCATTAGCATTATAGGTTAGCATGGGCCAGTCTAAAACTGTGACTGACGTAAAATGGGCGTGTTTAAGCCGGTTCCCATCTGCAACATCGCGCTGTGCTGCAGCGGGAAATGACGCTTCAGAAGCCCTCAGTGGGAAATGTTTGGGTGATGTCTCAGAGGGCCTGTCCAGTTCCTTAATATACAGTCTATGGTATACACATAATCATGAAGTTCCACAAATGACCGTAAAATGTTAACAGACAGCTGCAGTCTTGTTAGGACGAATGAGATGTCGCTGAAATGTGATGTCACTTTTTTGCTGATTTCGCTGGCTGTGGTTACCAGCAGCCCCGTATCAAAACCGTAGCTTACTCACGCGCAGACACAACTGAAAACTAATTTCCGAGCTTCATTTAAGTTAAAATTGTTTGGCTCTGCTTTCTTTTTTTTCTTGTTATCTTGAACTCAGGATTTAATTTTCCTTCAGCCACACTTTTCTGTCTCGTTAATTTTCTCTTCATGGTGCCTTGAAAACAGAGCGCTGAAGGTTCTCCTCCTCCTCCTCATCTCAGGCGGCCACCCAGCTGTCTGGATAATTTCCTAATGGCCCTGCGGCTGACGTCCAATCAGAGATGCTTCACGACGCCGTGTGACAGGAAATTCAATTAGGCTGCTTCTTTTCCTCCAGTATTGCACTCCCTCGCTCTCTCGCTCCCCTTTCCTGCCAGTCCTCCTCTCTGCCTCTCACTCTCTCTTTGTTTACCTCCCGCTCTCTCTTTTCATCTCTCTCTCCGGTTCTCCCCGTGCTCTCTCGGCCCTGCCTCCCCTCTTTTATCATCCTCCCGTGTTTCCTGGATCTGTCGGGGGGGAGTGAGGGAGCAGCTCTGGGCATCGAGTGTCATCCAGGAATACCAAAAAAAGAAAATAAAATGAAATGACTTCTCATTTTTTACTCCGTGACGGGAAGATGAAATCGCACGCTTTATGCGATGCTCTGGAGATCCTTCTAAAAAGGCAGAATGTATTTCCTCTCTTCATTCCCGTTTGTCCTTGAAGGATGAATTTAACCACGTTGGCACTAAAACGGTTATTCCCAACTCATGTTGAGCTGAAACAGTTTTTCATTTGGGACTCGTCAAATTTCTTTGGTGCAGCAGCTTTGCTTCAAAAATAAACAGCATTACCTTCTGAACCTTGAAGTGTCTCGTTTTCATTTGAGAAGGTTGCCGTCATGTGCCAATGCGACACTGAACTCCACGTTGTCCCGGCCTCTCCAAGAGCCCAAGCATAGACAGTACATGGAAGTACTGGACAAATCCTCAGTGACATCATCGATGGTCAACATCAGAATTGGACGGCTGCATTAAGCTGACGCTAGGTTAGCACAAATTTAGGCATTAGCTAAACTCAGGCTTAGCTAAGCCTAAATTTGTGCTAACCTTGCTGGACCTCCCATTTCAGATGTTTCAATGGCAACATCAGAATTGGACGGCTGCATTAAGCTGACGCTAGGTTAGCACAAACTTAGGCTTGGCTAAACTCAGAGTTTAGCTAAGCCTCGTCTTCGGCTTTGCTCAGCTTCATCTTTAGACCCTTCCAGACCAGCCCCCATCCAGTCACAGTGGTCTGTTAGTAGGGGTGGTCAGTTAATCTAAACCAACACTCAGAACCTTTAACCAACATAATCTTGCTCGCATCAATTCAAGTATCTCAGTTGTATCAAATATTCAATAAAATAGTTCATCTGTGAGCTATTCCCTTCAGTTGTTTCAAAATCACAGATTTCTATTATTTCATTAGAAACATTTTCAGTTTTTAATAGTTGGCCATAGTTGCTCATAAAACCTCTGTCAGTGATCTATGAGGGAAAAAAATAAAAGAAAACTGAAATACCAGCTCATTTATCATATTTGATATCAACTTAGGCCCCATCGTACACTTCCTGCTAGCCGCTACCAACTTTAGGAACCTCTGCTAACCGCTAATGCAATCTTCCACTCCCTAAAGCCACTACCCGTTATGCCGACTCCCTTACTCACATTGTAGGTGTGCAATGGGCGTGTCTTTTGCCCTTTCCGCAAACTTGGTATCTTGTGATCGTGGGTTGCGGGTTGCGGGTGGTCTGACCTGCAATCCGCATGTCGGCGCGTACAAGAGCGTGTCCAAATGGCATCAATGTGCGTCCACCTGGTCACATGTGGACGTGCACAAACGTCTCTACCTCTTGAATTAACTCTTGCATAAAAAGCATGATTTGGCCTCAGTTGAACCCCTGAGAAAATGGCAGAGATCGTCTTAAACGGCTTGCTCGCCATTTAAACAATAGCTGACCAGAGCGTGTTTACTAGGAGCGCACCGACTATCTGGGACTTTCAGGTAGCCAAGTGGTGCGCGAACTGTGGTACGCGTACCACCAGTGGTACACGAGCGCTCTCTGGTGGTATGCGGGGCAACGTCATGACTTTCCACATTTTTTCCATATTTCACTTTTTTTTTTTTAAATTGGAAACATACAGTGCATTATAGGATACAACATTTCAAACGACCACACCCCTTAATATTTATAGATTTGTTCATTTATATTATTTTACCTCATGTGATACAAAAAAAAATCACCTCCTAAAGTTGTCGTGGATGTGAAATCTAGCTGCTGAAATTTAACAAGACAGAAAAGTGTGGCTAAAGAAAAATAAAGAAAAAGAGAAAAAAAAGCAGAGCGAACAGATTTTTTTTTTCTTTTTTCTTTTTTGTGAAGTTCCCCCATAAAGTTGTCACGGATGTGAAATATAGCTATGGAGACCAAAACTTATTTGTACCAGGCTGTAATTACATTTTTTTCTGTTGTAAAGATGGACATTTTCTTTATTTCTTCTGTGGGGTCAGAGTCGCCCCCTAGTGGTTAGTAGAGGAACACCACAACAAAACCCTTCAACCCTGGAGTTGGATGCTTGGTGGGATAGATGCATGGGCCGGGTTCATACGTGCTTGTTGTTAAGAGTATCAGTCTGTAGATGTAATTAAAGCTTGTGTAAGCAAAAAGTTATGAAAAAAGTAAATCACGGAAGCTCCTGACATGACTGCTCTTTCAAAACTTTTATTTACCCCCTAATAAATCCCTTAGCTCTTAAAGTGACAGCTAGATGCCCTTAAGAACTGGATATGGGACAGGTAAAGTAGATTTTGTACCATTTCAAAGTCCAGATAAGCATTATTAGGGACCTTTTAATATAAATGTATACTGCTATATACATAAAATTTATTGTTAATCATATTAATGACCTTTAGATGCATTCAGACATACCACCTTAACACTAAATAAATAACTTTTGCCATTTGCCTGCCTGAGAGGAATATAAAACAAACTCCAAAATTTCAATTTTTTCAAGAATTAAAGTTTTGGATTTCAGTTCTGGAATACATTTGCTGATTTGATAATTGTTTTCATAGTTTATTTAGAAAATAAAAATCACTGGGTCTAAAGGTTGTATTTGCTATAATTGTTCTAACGCTGGTATAGATCAGGGGTGAGCAGTCCCAGTCGTTGAGGACTGCTGTCCTGCAGTTCTTAGATGTTTTCCTGCCACAACAAACCTGATTGTAATGAATGGATCACCACCAGCTTGCCATCAAGGACTTCACAAAATCGTTGGCGAGCCAGTCATTTGAATCAGGTGCACTGAAGCAGGGAAACTTCAAAGACTTGCAGGACACCGGCCCTCGAGGACTAATTTGCCCACCCCTGGTATAGACTCTGTCATTAAGGCCATGGTGATCCTCAAAGGCTTGAATCAAGACAACTGGACTTCCAGAGGGTATGATGAGTTGAGGATGAAAGGTGACAAGAAAGAAAGGGAAGTACAGTTGGCTGGATCCAAACCTTTGAGGAGTAGATGTTCTTAAAGTCAAGCTTAATTAAAAGATTAATCAAGGAAATAATGTGTAGATAAATAACTTCCTTTCGGCTGCTCCCTGTTCGGTGTTGCCACAGTGGTGTGATCCGCATTATTGATTTGGCACAAGTTTTACGCTGGATGCTCCCCCTCATGCAACTGTAAATCGAGCACGGAACCTCCCACGTGGTGGGCAAAAGCTCTACCACTAAGCCACCAGGGAGGCCATGTGTAGATAAATAATCCTGGTTCATTGGTAAGAACTTACTCTGACTCTCCTTGTTACAGGTGGATGCCAGCACAGCTCACAGGATGAATCCACTAGCTGCCATCAGCGTTGATCGCAACTCTCTGGTGGGGGAAAGTATCCGCCCCCAGGGAGGAATATTCTACTCCGGCATCCATCCTCTCTCTGCACAAAAGCCCCAAGAGCCCGGCACCTCCCTCCCACCTGGCTATGGCCTCTTGTACAAGCCTGACATAGCCCTTCTAGAGGGCCAGAAATCTGCAAATGGCTACATTGGACTTTATAAAAGCCCAGCTTCAGGGCTGCAGAAACCTCTGCTTGTCCCCAGTGCAGAAAGTGAAGGTCTGGGATTGGACCGCCGAGTTGTAACCATGGATAAACAGTCGGAGCTGGCCTTGAATGGTGCAGGTAGCTTTCTGAGACTGCCGTGGCTCAGCCCGTATGCAGATGCTTCAATGTACCCCTTCCTGGACATGGCATACAAGGCATCCTTCCTGTCTCAGCCATCGCCCTTTATCCAGCAACAGCTGGCATATCAGTCTTTGTGTGCAGCTGGAGGCAGCACACCTGGAGAGGAGAGACTATTCTACATGCCTCCTTATGCTCCAGCCCACATTTCCCCCTCACTGGGTCCTCCTATCAGGATGTCTACAGCCAGTCCAGCCTCGGCTGTTCTCTCAACCCTGCCCCACTGCCAGGACAAGGCGCTGCAGGACCTTGGTCCACAGTTACATCAAGAACCCTCTGCCTTCAGCACCAGCCCTCAGATCCGCCAAGATCCCCAGGTTCAAGTTGTCCACCACACGGAGCGGCAGCCTGGCAGCAGCAGTGTAGTGAAGTCCTGTCAGCCCACTTCTACCAAGAGTACTTTGAACAAAAGTAGTGGTGTCCTTGTTAGTAATTCAGCCAGTACTGCTGCATTAGACTCACCCCCAGTTTCTCAGCCTCCATGCTCAGTTCCCCCATCCCAACCCTCCAGCAGCAGTACTACAGATCTTCAGAAGCCTCTTAGCAGGAGTGTCTCCTCGACCTCAGCCTCACTTTCAGTGTCTCATCCCTTCTACCTGAGCTCCCCGCACAACTCTTCCATTCAGGCGGGCAGTAACAAAACCAAAGATGCCAGCTCTGACAGCAGTAACAGAGACGTGTGCATGACATCCATGGACAGAGCTTTACCTCTAAAGGCTGCCAAAAACCTAGGAGAAAAACCTTTGGATTTGTCTGCCAAAGAATTTGAAGAGTTTCCAAATGGATTCTCATCTAAAATCGAGGCCCTGGCCAAGCTGGGGTACATACCGCCATCTCAGTATAGGCTCTTAGCTAGTCAGGAACGGCACCTCAAAGAGGCTCTATTCCAACCTATAAGCATGTCAACAAAAACCTCAGACCATGAAATGATCCACGCAGCATCCTCTTCTGGGACAGCTGTCACCTCTGAATACAGCAGATGCTCCAAAACCTCAAACAGTCATAGTGTAGAGAGTGCTCATAGTCAACAGAAGCCTCTGGGCTCATCTGGGTCTTCGACAGGTGATTTAACCAGAGTTCCCAGTCCAGTTTCAGGAGGATGGTCTTCTATGACCCAAAAAACTGAAGTGGGTTGGCCAAAAGTTCCTCCTGCTGACTCCGAGACAGCATCTCAAAGTAGCAAACAGGAAACTCGCTCTATAAAACAGAGCACGACTCCTGCTAAGCCTGAGGCTCAGGAGATCCAGTCTTGTCTACCAGAACAGCACAGGTCGCAACTAGAAAAAGGAAATGCCTCCCGCCAAATTTATGGGGAATCCTACCTCCCTCCGGGCTTAGCTTACACTAACCGTTACATCCCGTACTCGGTTGCAGAGAATTTGTCCATGCAACGAATGTCGATACCAAGTAAAGGACCTGTGTACCCCCATCCACTTTTACTTGGCGGCAGCAGCTTTTATCCATCTCCCATTGCACCAAGACATGTTCTACCATATGAACTACATCAGTATCAGAGTTCCCCGAAGATGACTTCAGCTTCCATGTCGGCTTACCCTGGCCTTAACCACAAAGAACGACTGGAGAACAGGCCTAAGACCCAGGATGATATTTATAATGCAGAACATTTCAAGAACCGTGAAAGGCCCGATGTTAACAGCTCCCACAAGGGCGAAAATGAGAGAGATAAATCCATAAAACAAACCTTAAAGGCTTCAGGTAAAAGTGTCTTTGCTGCCAGAGACAACATAGTTTGCATTGATTTGGTGCATGATGAGGCAGATGATGATCTTTTAACCAACAAGTGTACCTCCACATCTATTAAAACAGGAGATTCCCCCAAGCATGCCGGCAGTGGAGGCAACCATATCCAAGACAAAGGGTCCTTGTCTCCAAAAACCCTCCATCAAAGCCAGAGTGTTGAGCAGACAACAGGCTCACTACCCCATGCTCCGCTTTGTCACAGCTCATCATCACCCCATCCTCCAAGTCAGGAGATCTCAGAAGAGGAAGAGCCACTGAGTCCGATTCCAGACATCCCAGAAGAGCAGACGATGCAATGTGCCCGAACATCTCCATGGCAGTTTTCCAGAAAAAATAAATACAGAGCTTCTGGTGGTGTTGAGGACTTGGCAGCAGGTGTTATCAGTGTTGGAAATAATGTTACGAGTGAAACAAAATCTGAGGATTTGGGCAATAAATACACTAAACCCCAGCAAAGTCCTTCGAAGAATGTCAATTCATTAGTTCCCGTTGGCAAAGAAGGTAGTTTCAGTGACAGTACTGACTCCAAGAACACTGGAATGCAGGTTACAGTTCTGAAGAGTGAAGCTAGTGGGAGCAGTTGTCCTTTAGAAAGTGCAGCTTGCAGCACTAAAGGAGTAATATGCAGAGACAAATTCAAAGGTCCCAGCTTCCAGGAGCTTTGATACCACAGTTCCAGCTGGGGCAGTTACAAGCTCCAGCTCCAGAGGCCCCACATCTAACAGAGAAGCAAGTGGTCCAAATAACAGAAATTTTGTGGACCCTTGTTGCAGAAGTCTCAGTTTGAAGGCTCTTACTTGTGAAGCAAAAATCTTCAATGGTTCAACTCATGGAAGTGCAAATCCTGTGCCTCCAAACTGCAAGAGCTTCAGTCCCCAGTTTACTTTTGGTGAAAACCACAGTGTTGTTAGGACAAATGCCAACCTGACAGGTCCCGTGTTTGGTAAGAACAACTACAATGGTCCCAGTTGTGGAAATACCCACTCAAAGGGTTATGCATCATGTGGAAGTAACAATCTAGGGGGCCCCTCATATGGAAATGGATTCATTCATGGCCTGACCTGTCAGAATCTGACACAGACCAGTGGAGGCTTTAACAGGGTCCATGCAAGTCCGGCTTTAGAGGTTAACAAAGACCCTCCTTGCAGTGAGACGGGGCCTGTCGTCACCACCACCAGCTGTGGAATTGGAAGTCAGGACTCTACCATCCAGGATGACGGGGATCCATCGGCCGATGAGGACGACAGTCCAGGCTGCAGCAAGAACCGTCACTCCGGTCTCACGAAACGCATCGCCAGCTCGTCCGGCTTTGTGGGTGATCGATTAAAATGTGTGACCATGGAGCTGGACGCCGATGCTAGCAAGCTGAGCAGAGAGCAGCGAGCGTTACAGGTAAGACGCTTGATTGATTTGTCCTTACGCTATTCAGTGAAAACAATGGAACAGAGAAGGCAAATCTGATTTTATTTGATGGTCTCGTTTGTAATCATTTTATCTTGGCTCCATATTTAAGTTAGTTTTCTCATATTGGATTTTCAGTTATGTGGTGATGGTCTGTGGTTGCTGCTCAGCTGTAGGGGGCGATGTGGAGCAGTGGTTCTGGGAACAGAGCTGAAATGGACCCTGAGTGGCTGAGTGTTGCCACAAATGTAAAAACGGTTTACCTGAGTCACCAAAAGGAAGCAGATTTTGCAGTAATCTCATCCCATTGCTCTATAAATCAGATTAGCCCAAGTCATGTTAGCTCACATTGAACGACACAACAGATCAGAACATCATGTTATAAAAGTTTTAATGATTCACAAAAATTGAAACACAGCCTCAGACCAAGGGGCTTTATCTACTTTGCTTGTCTGATTCAAACTAGGAAGTAAAGAAAATTGCAGTTCTTCTACTGACTGCTTGGGACCGGCTCCAACAGTGGGTCGATCTTTATTGAACTCCATGTTAAAATGTCCACCTTTATAGCAAAAATATACATATTTACAGGCTGGTACATTACCAGATTTGCTTTCATAGATAGGTTTCACATTCCAGCGCCATGTTGCAAATGGGGAGAATGAGCAGAGCTGGAAATTGGATGCGACAGGCCAACCTTTTTTTCCAGTCACAGTTTGCTATTTCAGCTGGGCTGGTAGCTTAAGCTAACCCACTATGCTAATTAGTATTGCTTTATATTCATTCTGATTAAATTTGTTCAAACATTTTAATTTCAAATATCCCTATTGAATTGACATCGTAAACGATTCCTGCCAGAGGTGAAACGAGGAGCTCCACTCGGACCAGCTGTTGGTCGGCCTGTCGCTCGCAGGTCTCGGCCTCTTGCCCGACGTGCAGGTTGGTGAAACCTACCAGTGCAGCCAACAAATCCCCAGCCGAGTGACTGCAGGACTCAGAAGACTTTTACTGCATCTCTTGGTAGTGGTCTAGTTAGTCAACATGAAAGGGTCCTGAAATGATGTGAAGCCAAAGTTGCTTGACTGAAGGACCTAATTGCTGCAACAGTCCAGCTGGTGTCCTCTGGTTAGCCCTGGCTAGCATTCTTTAACCAGTAGTTAAATAGGTGCTTCAGGCTGCTTTGCTTCACCTCCAGACCAACCCAGAACCAGTTGCAGCAGCCTCTTACCACTGTTAACAGCACAAGAAGCCATTTTATCTTTTGAATAAGAATGATTATGCTCTGTTAAGTGCTTAGCGCTAAGTACCTAAGTGATGACAGCCATTGGGTAAGCTGGTCATCAATCAAAGGATAAAACATAATTTTACCTGATGAGGTAGATATACATTCCACACATACATGGATGTTAAATCTAGCTATGGAGACCAAAACTTGTTATTTGTACCAGGCTGTAATTACATTTATTTCTTCTGTCAAGTTGGGCACTGTTGGAGCCAGCACCTAGTGGTCAGTAGAGGAACAGTAACAGGACGTCCCTGTTGCAGTTCTTGGCTCTTAGGGGTTACCCAGCCTGGATTCTGTTGACAGGGTTTCGGTTTGGTTGACTTTTCTCGGGGTGTTTGACTCTTCAGTAAAGCAAGACAGGCTGGGAGGAGGACAAGGATGAGGAGACATCACCTCTCTCCTCCTCGTCCCCTTCAACTCTGCAAGTGTGTTGAGTTCGGAAAACTCTGACGCTCAGGGCAACCGTTCACTCGCTGGCTTTTCTCAAGCAGACAATGGTGGCAGGAAGTCTCTCTTTTTTACTTTCTTCCTCCTGTCACACTTTCACCTCCTCCTCTTCATTCTTCTCCATTATTGGCAGACGGAGGAGTAAGGTTGTCAGTGTTTTATAAAGAAATTCTCCTCTTCCTCTGCGAATCCCACATCAGCTTTGACATCTTTCACCACGACTTGTTTTATTTTCCGTACAACGGCCGATTCTCGTTGAAGAAGGGATGAATAAATGATGAGGAACATTTCTCTCCAGACATCCTCGCAGCGTTTCCTTCTGACACAGCGGCTGTGGATGAATTTAAACCTTGTGGTGTAGCCGGATATAAATGCGAGATCTAGATGAGCCTCTGAAGGAGCTGACGCTGTAATATGAGATTATTGATGCGCTGATAACTGATGCATATTAGTCGTTTCCTTTCCCTGTTCAGTCTCAGGGGATCTACAGATCTTTTAAAATCCTCTAAAGATATCAAAGGAATTAAATGTCATAATGCTTTTTTTTTTTTTTTTTTTTTAACATCCTGTAGTAGTTGTGAGTTGAAGTCTGAATCTGTAAAACGATCATTTTTACTACCAGCTCTGAAGACGATGCGAAGGACTGAGGAAAGAGTAGTAACGCCCTGAAATGGCAGCTCGCTCAGAAGCTCCACTGATAAAACCAGCAGTGATGCTGGTGTTGAATCTGAAATGAGGACCGCTAGTACGTCTTAACATCTCAACCAATGTGTGAAAATGGCTTGATGCTGGGATGTCTCTTTGTGGTTGATGATGGTCCTGCTCAAGGTTTCTTCTTTCTCTTAAAGGGGAGTTTTTTCTTGCCACTGTTTGGCTTAAAGGTTTTTTTCTCCCTCTGTGGGAGTTTTTTACCTGCCATTATCCTTGATTAGGATTTAATATTATAATTTTAGTTAATGATATGTGCTCGGGGGTCATGCTCTGGGTCTCTCTAAAGCGCCTAGAGACAATTGGCATTGTAACAGATGCTATACAAATAAAATTGAATTGGACTGAATTGAACATAAACCAGCTGCGTTTCCTCTCTCACTGCATACAGAAATATCATTGGTCTTCTCCTTCTTCTCCTTCCTGGCAGCTCCACCTCTTGCATCCCTCTACCAGTGTATTCACTATTAGGGGTGCGAAAAAAAAAAACGATTAGGCAATAGATTGCAATTTTCGGCCACCCAGTATAATATCGATTTTTCAGCTCCTAATATCGATTTTTAGGGAAATTCATGTATTCATGTATTAGACGCATTGTGAATACTTAAATGTGCAAAAACACTAATAATAAACATTAAATTTTTTGAAGCAAATAGTTTTGACTCAGTTTTGATCAATATCATCTGATGAACATATACAGCAACTTGATTTTTCATCTCTACTTTTAATTTTGATATTAACTGGGTAGAATATTGCAATATATCGTGATATTGTGATAGTATCATATCGTGACCCAAGTATCATGATACATATCGTATTGCAAGGTCCTTGCCAATACTCACCCCTATTCACTATCCTTGTCTTTACGTGTTGATCCCACCCATCCTGATCCATCTTCGCCTCTGCTTCCTGTCTCTTGGTCAGTGCCGCTGTCTCCTAGTCACATCGAATGTAGGGGTGCACGATAACTATCGGGATGATAACAGAAAATTATGACGTCATCCCGATAAGTCCGATATCACGACAAATAGCCCCGATAACATATATATTTCTGTTAACAAGGCAGTGCCTCGCTCCTTCTGAGCCTTGAATAACCAGCAGTGAATGTTATGTTCAAGTGACGGCGGCATAATCAGAAGAACGATTACTCAATAAGAAAAATCAAGAATACCGCCTCATACCAGAAAACTACTCGTTAACTCGGTCATAATTTTGGTAGTTGCTGACTTGAATTGATATTCGCAGTATTTTCCCACATGTTACACATAAAAAAAGGAAAAAAATAGAAAAGGCTGAAAGAGCGACTAGCAAACGAGGGAATGTGGGAATTTACGTTACACCTTGAATGCAGCCTGCAGCACAGCGTACTGATCAAAACAAACACGGCGGCGTGGAACTTTGTTAAAGTTTCAGAAGGAGATAGTTTAGTGGTAATTTGTGACGAATCCTCAGAGCAAATTCTACAAGGAGGGAAGTACAAGCTTTAATACGTAAAACCTGATCGGCCACCTACAACATAACAATCACTTCCATGGAGTTTTGAAATTGCGCTAACGTGAGCTAACGGAAGCTAATGCTAACATGCGCAAGCCAGCAGCAGTCTCCCCTCCCCTCCCCTCTCCCTCATTACTCTCATCTAAAGCTTCCATGAGATTAAAAAATAAAAACTACTGAACCTAATTTAATTTAATTAAAGGTATTAATTTAAATGGAACCACAAGCCAAAATCCTTTAAATGTTAATCTTTTTCAGTTAGTAATTCTGATACATGTATTTCCATCAGTTCAAGGAGCCTTTATTTTTTATATCAGTCAGTAATGAACCTTATTTAAGTTAATGTGAGATATCAAATAGGTTTGTTTTATAGCTTTAAGAAAATGTTTAAGAGGCTTGCCAATAGTTTTTCACTGGAATAAATATCTGTTCATATAAAAAGTCAAAACTATTTTTGATTTTGTTCATAGTATTGAGGTAATGATCTTAGGTATATGTGTGTGTTATCGGTTATCGGTATCGGCCTTTAGGAGCTGAAAGTTATTGGTTATAGGTATCGGTTTTAAAAAACAGTTATCGTGCATCCCTGGTTGAATGTCTGGTATTACCACCATCCTGTAAACTTTCTACTTTCTACTCTTGCTGCTGCTTTTCTGTCACAGATAACAGTCGTGTTGCTCTGAACAGTTGAAACCTAAAACCTTCTGCGCCATCTTCACCTCTGGTCCTTCCAGCCTCACTCTTCCTCCTGCTGCTGCTGTTTCGTTTCCACACATGCATGCTGCCTCGCTGACCTTCATTTCTCATCTCTCCGGCTCACATCTACACCTCTCCAGGTGTTCTTCCACCTGTTCCCTTCTCTCTCTACAGATCACAGTGTCATCTGCACACAGATACAGAGACCTTATCTGTCAGCCTATCCATCACCCTGGCAACAGGGTGATCCCTGATGCAGTCCCACCTCCACCCGTCCGTTGCTCCTACCTCACTGCTGTCATGCTGCCCTCATATTCCTTTTTCCAGAGTTTTGGTGTCTCTGTGTTTTTGTTATGTCTCTTTGCAGTTGTAGTTATTCTTTGTGAGGTATAATTCATTAATGTGATCATATGGTTTTTACAACGTTAGCGGAACAAATTGGTGTATGTTTGTTATTTGAACTTTTCTACATTAATGTGCTGCCAAGCTTTTCGTTGGTGTGAACAAAATCTCCTCCTTCCTCCAACCGTGTTGACATTAAACAAGGTTTTTCAGTCGCAGCAGTAGTGGAGATGCATACACCTCTCCATGTTTCAGAGGAGACCTCTCCATGTTTCAGAGGAGACCTCTTAATGTTTCAGAGGAGACCTCTTAATGTTTCAGAGGAGACCTCTTAATGTTTCAGAGGAGACCTCTCCATGTTTCAGAGGAGACCTCTTAATGTTTCAGAGGAGACCTCTCCATGTTTCAGAGGAGACCTCTCTCAGAGGAGACCTCTCCATTTAGAGGACCTCTCCTCTTAATGTTTCAGAGGAGACCTCTTAATTGTTCAGAGGAGACCTCTTCCAGTTTCAGAGGAGACCTTTGTTTCAGAGACCTCCCATGTTTTCAGAGGAGACCTCTCCATGTTTCAGAGGAGACCTCTTAATGTTTCAGAGGAGACCTCTCCATGTTTCAGAGGAGACCTCTCCATGTTTCAGAGGAGACCTCTTAATGTTTCAGAGGAGACCTCTCCATGTTTCAGAGGATTTCAGAGAGACCTCTTCAGAGGAGACCTCATGTTTCAGAGGAGACCTCTCCATGTTTCAGAGGAGACCTCTCCATGTTTCAGAGGAGACCTCATCAGAGGAGACCTATGTTTCAGAGGAGACCTCTCCAGAGGATCTCCATGTTTCAGAGGAGACCTCTCCATGTTTCAGAGGAGACCTCTCCATGTTTCAGAGGAGACCTTCAGAGAGGAGACCTCTCGTTTCAGAGGAGACCTCTAATGTTTCAGAGGAGACCTCTCCAATGTTTCAGAGAGAGACCTCTTAATGTTTCAGAGGAGACCTCGTTTCAGAGGAGACTCTTAATGTTCAGAGGAGACCTCTCCAATGTTTCAGAGGAGACCTCTTAATGTTTCAAGGACATGTTTCACCCATAAATGTAATAAATGTAGCCGATTGTCACATCCAGAAAGCCTTGATTGTTGTCACCTGTGGAGGTCACTTTTCCCGCTCATTCCTCATCCACACCTGCTGACGTGGATGGAAACAGGACACATAACCTGTGAAGTTTCAGCACTGCAGGAGACGAGCAGACATCCAGTCCAGGCTGCTCCAAACTGTAGAAAAGATTATTCAGAGAACACGTTAACGGTTTGAAGAAATGACTTAAATGCTGAATTTATTCCAAAATGAATAAATGATGGAAGCAGAATCTGGATTTGATCGTATTGATGATCTTGATGATCTCCAGCAGCTGTCGGCTCTCTGACTGTAGATCCTGTGAAACACCGCTGCATCCATCATGGGTGTCTTCCTACTTTATAGGAGGCTGACAGTGCTGCCTGCGTGTTTGAAGCATGTCACTATCTTCTGCTCACATTTCCACCACGTGTTCAGTATAAAGGGATAAACCAACCTTTAGTGGCCACAGCCTGGAGACTGACCGTACCAGCAGACAGCGGTGAGCGCCGCACGCTCCTGTTCAAGGCTGATCCTGGCCCTCCAACAGGAGATGAGCGGCTGTGGTCAAAAATGGGCCATCGCAGCTCAGAAACGGCGGCCGTACGTCCCAGTGAGACGGGAGCAGAGATGAAAGACCAGCTGGCAGACGTCAGCGCCGCTCCGCTTCATCTCTGTCGTAACCACCGTTCAGCGCGCCGGAGTCGACTCGATTCGCGAGGTCTGGACAAGCAAACGGGGAGTTTGATTCCGGTGGACTTTGTCTCTCGGTGTTTGGTTAAAAGGAATGATATAAAATAGGGCTGTAGCGATACACTAATCTCGTGATACGATACGATACACGATACGATATATATATCGATACTCATCTTACAATACATTTGCATCATTTTCCGAAAGATTTTAAAGGGACAAAGTCATTTTGGTGACATCTTGTGAGTTTTCCAATGACTTTGTTTGAATTAATTGAACTGAAAGCATCAATTACACATTATATGGCTGACAGGCAGCTTGCAAATGCTGGACAAAATGAATAAAAGATGTGTTGAGAAAAATAGTTTCATTTATTTAAACTAGGGATGCACATGGTTAACCGTTTAACCGTTAACCGATAACAGTAACTCTAACCGAATATTACTAACGGTCAATTTTGTTTTTTAAGCTACGTAATTCAATCAACTTATGGGGGCGTGTCGACAGGTGCAACAGGCCTCTGATTGGTCAATTCTACATCCGTGTAGAAAAGAGCGCATCATTGAAAAAATGAGGAAGTACCCACATCTGTACGATTCTGGTTCTCCACACTACAAATACAACACATATTCTAGTAATTCATGGAGGGAGATTGTGATGAATGTGGGTCTGGATACGGCCGAGACGGCGAGGAAGTGGAAAAACGCAAGAGATAAGTTTAGCAAGTTTAGCTAGTTCGTGATTGTTGCTCTTGCCTTGTGGCGTGGAATAACATAGCGGAGAACGCGCCAGTATAAATCAAAAGTGACGGCGGCATCTCTGCGACAAGCTGACGGCGACACATTGCCGCGAGAGTATACACGGGGAAGTGTCTGCATGCATCCACAACAACGCGCGCAGCGAACCTTCCTGGACTTATCGGTTAACGGTTATTAATCGTTAAAGGGCGTCAGTTAACGGTCATAAAAAAAATCCAAAATGTGCATCCCTAATTTAAACAGTGCAAATTGTTGCTTGCAAGCTTTTAAAGGTGGGACCCGGGGTTTTGGAAGAAGCTTGTAATATTGATACCCACGGCTAAAAAAATCGATACTCAATAAAATATTGATATATATCGCGGAATCAATAAAATCACCCAGATCTAATGTAAAAGATAAAAAAAATAAATAAATAAATCAAAATCAAAGCTTGAGGGTTCAAAAAGGAATATTCCAGTGACACTGCAACCATCTGTGAGGCGGCTGGTTTTGGCTCAGTGCTCGGTGGATCCTTCCAGATGGTAGAGGTTTGAGTGCAGCGGTGGGAGGGGTCCAGGTCCTGAGCCTGGACCGGTCCAGGTCCTGGATGGGGGGAACGTCTGCCCCGGTTATCTCCCCTGCAGACCTGACTGTGCGCTACAGTCTGAAGCTAGCTGGTTCTAATCAGTCCACCCTGTTCAGCTTGTACAGTGCGGCTCGTTGCGGCGTGAACCCAGAACCAGAATTCAGGAGCGCATGGATCTGCGCGTCGTTGGATCAGAAGAGTCCCTGTTTGTGGTTTTTGGAGTTTGCTGTTGAGAGTAATTGAAGGTTGTTGGAGTCAGAGCTGCTGTAGAGGTGACAGAGTTTACAGACGACAGAAATGTGGACATTAACAGACTGAACGCAGAGACCGTTTGGTTCTCTGCCTCTCTGCAGTCTGCACGACCATGAAAGCATTTTTTATGCTTCTACAGACTTTAATTTGCGGTTCCTGCAGGCTGTGCGACATTAACTCGCAGGTTTGCTACAAGCCGTCCTCAGAGCTCGAGTCCCTTCAGTGTTTTTCACGTCGCCGGCTCAAAGACGAGCCGACGAGGAGATAATAAATCTGCTCCGTTGCTGCAGATGCAGCTTTATTATTCCATAAAGCTCCGTGATTCTGTGCTGCTGGACGGCCGGGCTGTTTCCTCGCTCAGCTGTGGTTCCAGAAGGAGGCAGGCGGCGGCGGCGGCGGCGGCGGCGGCGGCGGCGGCGGCGCTCACATTACCTCACCCGTCCCACGCCTCCGCGCTGCCGGCTCCTGGCGGCGGCGTTGGATGGATTTGTAGATCGTTTCACAGGCCATTAATTTTTAAGATGGGTTTGTGGTCGGAGCAGAGGGAAGCGCGCGACAAATACCAGCCGCTGGGGCAGGGGAGGTCGGGAGGAGTTAAAGGCTGTTTTTATTGGTTGCCACGGCTACCAGGGTCGTTTCCCAGACTGTTTTCTGTTTTGGTTCCAGCATGACGTCAGAAAATCCTGAAACTTCCTGCTCTCTGCGACTGAAACCATCTGATACAGAGACGTTTGTCTCTGGGGGTGAAGTGATGGGAGAATACTGGCGGATGAAACTTCCATCAGCAGATGTTCATGTGGTGATCACATGTAAACCGATCTGGAATGACAAAACACCAAACTGTAGGAAAAACAAAATTACGATCCTAATGAGAGGAAGGTGGCATTAAAAAAGTTCAAACTTGAGTTGAACTGTAGGGATGAAGTCTTGAAAGAAGCTGAGCTCTTCATCCAGATCACTAAACTGATAATGTAGAAGTAACCACCATGCAGTTCCTCTACTGACCACCAGGGGCCGACTCCAACAGTGAGTCAGTGTCCAATGATCTCAACGTTCAAATGTGCAACTTTACAGCTGAAATAAACATATTTACAACCTGGAACGAACCAACAGTTTTGGTCTCCATCGTTAGATTTGATGTCCATGACAATTATTTATGCACCTCATCAGGGGAAATTAGATCGAAACACATATTTATGCTTAATTACGGGTCTGGTCTTTTGATTGACAGGTGGCTGAGATTAAAGACCATGTTAGTCATTACATTTCCAAAGTGTGGGCTGCGCCCCCTTGGTGGGCCGCCGTGGTACTGCAGGTGGACGGTCGTGGTACTATAGGTGGGCTGTGGCCCCCTGGTGGGCTGTCGTGGTACTGCAGGTGGGCCGTGGCCCCCTGGTGGGCTGTCGTGGTACTGCAGGTGGGCCGTGGCCCCCTTGGTGCGCTGTCGTGGTACTGCAGGTGGGCTGTGGCCCCCTGGTGGGCTGTCGTGGTACTGCAGGTGGGCCGTGGCCCCCTGGTGGGCTGTCGTGGTACTGCAGGTGGGCAGTGGCCCCTGATGGGCTGTCGTGGTACTGCAGGTGGGCTGTGGCCCCCTGGTGGGCTGTCGTGGTACTGCAGGTGGGCCGTGGCCCCCTGGTGGGCTGCTGTGGTACTGCAGATGGGCTGTGGCCCCCTGGTGGGCTGCTGTGGTACTGCAGATGGGCTGTGGCCCCCTGGTGGGCTGCTGTGGTACTGCAGGTGGGCCGTGGCCCCCTGGTGGGCTGTCGCGGTACTGCAGGTGAGTCGGGGCCCCCTGGTGGGCTGTCGTGGTACTGCAGGTGGGCCGTGAGAGGTCAATAAAAATAAACAAATATGTTTTAAATCCTCAATTTAAAAAAAAAAATTTTTAATTACTGTAAAATATTTATGACATGATTTAAATAAATATTTAAAAGTAATAAAGCAAACCAATTGAGTGTTATTCTACTGTCATCTTAACTTAATATGACAACTGTCCCCTTATTTGTTGACCGCTCACATTAATATTGGAACGTAGCTTCTAGTCTTGTATGTTGACCACAGTTGTGATGAAAGGTTCGGGTGGGCCGTGGAGATTTGTCACATTTTAAATTGGGCCGTGGTGTTCTGAAGTTTGGGAACGGCTGCATTACAGTATCTTCACTTGACGTCTGAGCTGTGAATAAAGACATAACATGCAGTCATCATTTCTCTTTTTATTGGCTCTTGTGGCTTTTATTCACAGCGTATTGACAGGAAAGTGAGGCAGGGGGACGTGACGAAGACGAGCAGCAGAGGGTCACAGGCTGGGAGTCGAACCCGCAGCTGCTGCAGGAGGGCTGCAGCCTGTCGTGTCGTTAAACGTACTACGAGGCCGCTGAGGCCGGTGCTGGGTTGGGCTGGAAAGCTCTTGAGTAGAAGCCAAGCAGACTGAAGCAGCTAACTTCACGCCCATTTGAAGGCTGCACTCGTGCTGTGGATAGTACGAGGAGGCTGCTACGACCAGCTGTGGGGTAGCTTGGAGGGGTCCTGGGCTGAAGGCGGCTCGCCTGCAGCAGCTGCTGCCTGGGCGGCTGAGGTTAAAGGCCACTGACCGCCTGACTTACGCCGAACCCTGGCGTGCTCCTGTCTCCACATGTAACTACGCATTGCGCACTGCAACAAATGTGACGACCCTTTTTTGGTAGAGTTCTTCTTCTTCGTCTTCATGCTTCCTGCCACGGTTTCCTCTTTGTCGTCTTCAAGTCGGGCTGAACGATAGTTTTCTGCAATGTGTGTAAAAATGATTTACAGTAATGCCTGTAATGAAATGAAAAATAACAATGGGGACACCCCCCCCGAAAATCAAAATCCACGAACTGGAGCCGGAGCCCCCCGAGCCTGAATAATGTGGTTAAAATATGTTTAAAAACCACAAAAAAGTAGCGAAGCACTGCAGCGAAAAAAGACAAAGGCTCAACTGTGGTCTTTCTGTTACCTTCACAGCCTCTGGTCTCTGAACCGTAGTAAACAAACCGCGGGTATTGTGCTATTATTGGCTCGTAATTAGCAGCTATCACGCTAAAAACAACAAAAGAAAAAGTCCGGTTTTCTCTGCATGGAACGGGCACTTTATTCTGGCACTGCAGGAACTTGTAACATCACACAGGTTGTATTGTTGGGCTCCTGTCGGTTAACAGAGAATGTAAATCTATACACGCTGGGCTGCTGTTGATGCTCACTACACTTAACCGCGTTTTCGTTCTGCCGTCCCACGACACACACACTACATTACCCATAAGGCCACACCATTACCCATAAGGCCACCTTCTTAAAGGGGCCAGGCTGGCTCACAACATTTCTTCACTGTGAGAGGCCCACAACATCCTGTGATGTTTCCGTGATTTTTTCTTGATTTTTTTTTTTTAATATTATATATTTCTGAAAAATTCGTGAATAACTAAAACCGCAGAACTTAAAGCGCGAATTGGCGAGGGATCACTGTATGCTCAACAGTTCAGTTCAGTGCCAGCTCAAAAAGTCATTGTTTTTATGTCTGATCTCCATAAAGCAAATAAACAAAAGTAAGCTCAGGACTGCGAGCTGCAGTGCTGCAGAAAAGAAGCTGCATTGCCCCCTCATGGTTGGTGTTGGAATTACAGAGCAATGCTAACAACAATGCACGTGTGTAAAGGTTAAAGTTGGCGTTAAGGCTACTTTCTAGCACATGTGTGTATCTGCTACTAGAGAAGTTAATAATCAATCAATCTAACAATTACGATTTTTCTGTCTTTAGAAGCGATGAAAGATAACACACACCTCCGGACACTTCTGTTGTTTCACACTTTCTTCTGTCGTCTTTCTCAGCGCGCGATGCTGCGCTTTTCCGAGCTGGAGCTCAGGGAAAAAGAGGGAGGAAGAGGAGAGGTGGAGAGAGAGCTGGCAGAGGGCCAGCAGGAAGACAGAAGGAGAGATGAAGAAGAAGAAGAAGAAGAAGAAGGGAAGGAGGAGGAGAGGAGGAATAAAGAGGAGGGAGGACGGGAACGCTGCCAGCAGAGCGATGGGAGGCGAGCAGGAGGAGGAGGAGGAGGAGGAGGAGGAACTCCCACTGCAGCCGCCGCCGAGGCTCCAAGAGGTAAGAGGATTTCCGGAGGGTTCTGCAGGATGACGTACACACAGACGCACACACACGCACACACACAGACGCACACACACACGGACTTGAAAGGACATAAAAACACACATTTCTTTTGGTTGATCTCACTCGCTTGAAGTCGCTTGCGTTCTTTGTCTCCTTTTTTCCTCTCACACCCTGTGTGTGTGTGCGTGTTTGTGTGTCTGCGCGCGAGCAGGCGGGCGGGCGCGTGCGTGTATGTGTGTGTGTTTGACGGCCGTCTGCACACACGCACACACAGTTGAACTCTGGCTGCACTCTGGCGCTGCGAGCCCGCCGTACCACTGCCCTCATTTTCTCTGGGAAGCCAAGTGATCACAGCCAGACGCACGCACACACAGACACGCACACGTGCGCACACACTCCTTTCACACTTTCTTCTCCACATGAAACGAATCTAAAACTTTAAAATGAAAAGTCTCGATTTATTGCCTTCTGCACTCAGTTTACGCCGCAAAAAAGGGAAAAAAAGAGGGGGGAGGGGGGAGGGGGAGTTGCAGCCAGGTGCTGCTGATCATCAGTCCTTGATGAAATGATTATCAGCAGATGTTTTGGCAGTTTGCCGATCTGGAATATTCAGGTGTGCGTTAACACAATGCCAAGAGGGAACGACATCAGCAGTGGTTTTAAAGAAGCAGTTGTAACTGCACACCAGTCTGGAAAGTTTCATGAAACTGCTTCCAAAGTATTTGGAGTTCAGTGTTCAATAATCAAAGATTATTTACAAGCGGGAAACGCTGAAGACGGTTTCTTGATCTTCCCAGAAGTGAACGCCCCAGCAAATTTACTCCAAAGTCGGACCAAGACGCAACATCTGGTTTCCTCGCAGTTAAATCACCACCAGGGGCCCGAAGGCGAGTCAGTCTTTGATAAGTGATGGGTCCCACCAGAGCTCTGCTCGTCCTACTTTCAGCTCTGGCAGCACTTGTTTCAGACGTCCTTTTTGGGAAGCGCCATTTGGGATGAAGTGAGCGCATCATTTGAGGACCTTTCCAGACGAAGGCTCATCGGGACCAAGGTAACTGTAACGGTCCAACCCCTGTGACGTTACCCACAGGTTTGTGAAGAGTGCTTTTGAAGCCTCCTTCCTCCACTGCTGTGTGACACCATGTCACATATGGGTCACATGACCAGGCCTGGAAGTGGGTTGTCTTAACTTAGCATAAACTAAGCGTGAATTCCAATTCCTCCCTTAACCCTCAATCTCAACCCTCAATCTCAAAAATGTGCGCTCCCGTGAAGTGCAAGTGCTGTCCCAATTCTTAGAAAGTCAAGTTGAGGGACAAGTTTGAGGGTTGTAGGGCCCTCAATATTGAGATTCTCCGGCACCACCCTTGGAAGTAAGAGCTACCCAGAAGGCATTGCGTATTTTCGCCAAAACGTCTTCGAAAAGGATGGCACCGAAAAATACGAGCTTCAAATGTAAGTATTTTCGTAGTTGATAAAGATATAAATGTTACGAAACTATCTCACTGTCTTCGTTATATATATTTATATTATCTTATTCTTCTTTTACGTTTTCTTTTCCTTCTTCTTCGTCGTCGTCATTTTCTTGACAGACTGGACGTAGATTTGGCGTAAGGCCGCCCCCCACAGTCTGAAGAAGTAACTGCACTCAAGGGGTGTCCCATTTCTTAGTCACAAGATGACCCTTACACTTACTTTGGAGGGCCAAGATTGAGGGCCAAAGACTGAGGGTTAAGGGCGAGGGTTGAGATTGAGGGTTAAGGGAGGAATTGGAATTGGCCCTAAGTCTGCCAAGCTGACTTTTAATGCCACTTAACAATGATTTATATTAATTTTGATCAAATCTGTTGCATCACCTGGATTTCATGAGTCACTACTGAAACAACGTCTGAAACAAGTGCTACCTCATGGCCCTCAGCCTGCAGATCACGAGGTTGGACCCGTCACAGTCACTTATGGGTCCAGCTCACCTACCAGCATTGGCCCGCGAGCTGTGGCCATCTTCCATGGCTATTGGATGTCCAGTTTCAAACATCAGAAATACCCATGACACTGAGCTTTGTCCTTGTATCCTTACAGACGAACCCCGAAGACGAGATGTTACCACTTGGGTTTGTCCGTTTCTTTTTATACAGTTTATAGGTTGGGGTTAACCCTAACCCTAACTGCTCCGAGAAACACTAAAACACCACATCCATGTCACGGCCTAAAGGGCTCCCTGAGAACCTAGATAAACTGGTATTTTAGCTGCTTCACCTTTTGGCTCGGCTTTCCCTGAACATCAGCAGACATGTAGAGTCTCTACATCATTCAAGAAACCGCCCCAAGCCACTCATCAGTCTCCCGTTCTGTTCTGCCTCTACTCATGAACTTGAAGACCCACAGGTAATTCAACTCCTCCTCGCGAGGCAACGGCTCATTCCTAACCTGAAGAGTACAATAAAGCCCTTTTTTGACTGAGAACCATGAACTCAGACATGAAGGGGACTCTTGTCCTCACTGCTTCTCACATAGACTTCATCTGTGAGAAGCAAAGAGGGATTCCTAAGCTGAAGAAAGAGGAAGCCCGTCGCCCCCGCTGGCAGACACTTCATGCTCCGACCGGGGCTTGAAAGAAATCTCTTAGGGCAGAACAAAAGTCGTGCTCCATGACAGCAGTCGGGTTCAGCGTGGGAACAATTGGGCCAGTCACGCCAGTGTAAAGCCCCTTGTATGCGATGCGTTGCCTAATTTTCCACTTTGTTTTGTGTGAACGACCCTGAGGCCTTTTTGTTGTGTCTGCCTTTGAAGGTTGTAACAGAGGTCAAACGTGTTTTGTGTAATCATGCGCTGATTTGACTCTGTGCTGCCTTTGGCCTGTGTGAATGACCAAGGAGGAACAGGGGCAACGTGACAAGGATGACTTTTTTGCTCCTCTGTGGGAAAAGAGCTTGAGTATCACTTTTGCTGATTATCAGGAATCATCTTCAGAAGGTTCACCTTCCCGTGTCCCGCCTGTAAACCACGTTCACACAGAGACGGCACTATAAAAACACGCGGGAGATACGTATCAGATAGAAGTTCAGAAATGACATAGATGTCCAAATTAGTACACCGGAGTGCAATGTTGATTCTCTTAATCTATCCAAGTCCATCCATAAACTTTACATTCGAATCTGCTTTAGTGCCCCTGACACAACATCTGCATGGACATCCATTTTTACATTTTTCAGATGGATGTACATGAGGCTTGTGTCTGTATCTGCCAACAGCACATTTTCTTGTTACTTTGAGTTCTTGTTTGGGATGAAAAACTCTAAAATACCTAGTTACAGAAATGAAAGACTTCCAGCTTCAAACGTAAAATATTTGGCTTTATTCCAACAACATCATACAAACTACGAGTCAGAGCTGGACCGAGTTTGGCTGCTTAATTTTGAATAATGGATCATTTAAATTCTGTGCCTTAAACCGGCTTAGTCTTCTTAAGCCAATTGTGACAAATCCCTGGGAATTTTATGCGCTTAAAACTGTCTTATATGGGTGTTTTTTGATCTCAGCTTTAAAGTTGGGTTATATTTTAAGTCATCAGCATGTGAGTTTGCAATTTTAATACACTCATTTTAGATTTAGGGCTTGTACTTGTAGAGTGAAGATGGAAAATAATAGAGCACTAAATTGATATATAATAATAAAACTATGAAAAATGAATTTATAAAGAGCCCAGGATTAAACCTTGTGGTACTCCTGAAGAAGATAAAGCAGATCTGCTTACTGATCTCTTTATCATATCTACTTTCTGATCTGGTACAACAGTCCTGACATGAACATTTACAGCTTCATGATGTTTTAAGGAAGATAAAGGGTTCCAAGGCCGATCACTGCGTGCTCTTCATTTGTCAGATTTCTTCTTCATATTGTATTTCTGTACTCTGTTTTCACACTTTTTACAGCTCAAAACTTTGGGAAAAACCAGCTAAAAAAAAAAATCCATCAAAGTGACCGGCTCTGCTAGTCCTCATTTCAGACCATTGTATGGAAACATTGACAATAAATTGTGACAAAGGGGCTGCCCCGGTAGCGCAGTGGTTAGGGTTAGAATTAGCTGGTTAGGGTTAGCTTGTCGCGAATTCGACTCCCGGCTTGTCGGCCCTTTGCCGCGTGTCTTCCCGTTCTCTCTGCCCCCCTTCCTGTCTCTCTCCACTATCAATAAAGACCATTAGTGCCAAAAGAAATCTTAAAAATAAATAAATAAATAAATAAAAATAAAAAATAAATTGTGACAAAAGCCCCATTGGAAATAATGATGATTTGACTGAAAATAGTAAAATAAACCCGTCATATTTGGATCTGTTTAGCTCAGGCAGAGTTTATCATAGAAACGACATTCAAACTTTAAGCAGGTCACGAGACTTCAGACTGCAACATGCTGGATCTGTGTTTTGATTAATGTTAACGGTCTTTGAGAAATACCAGTTCAAGTTTAACGATTTTTTAGGATTTTTCTCTCAGAATTTTCAGTCAAGGTGTGATGTTTCTGAATTTTCCCCCATTTCTGTTCACCTGCTGTGATGGTGGGAGCTGCGTTTCAGGTTACGATCACAGATGTTTATCTTCCTCAACATCTGCTGGGTGGAAGCCTTTTGAAAGCGTTGAGAAAAATGATATCTGATGTTAAGAACATGTCAGACTCACATGTCACATCAATCCTGCGCTGTTCTTCTTGAAGAAAGATTATTCATGCGTATTCCTGCAATGTTTTCATTCTCGGCCTCAAATAAATGTCTTAATCTGAAATAAGATGAAAAATAAACGGCAGCCGCTTCTCTTGGGAGGGCTTTCATTTTACGTGTTAACTGCCGTGCACTCGGTGCACTCACCCAGACAAAGACGTTTGCGTGACCTTTGATGGCCTGTTGCCATGGTGCATAACGTGGCCGGGAGCAACAGGACGTACCGAGAGTCAGATGATCAGGAGAGAGAGAGGCGAGCACATGAACACGGGGAGGGAGGCGCACGGAGGAGGAGAGGGAGGCAGGAAGACGAGGATTAATGACGGTGAAGGATAAACGGGGAAGGGGGTGACGGAGGGGAAAAAGGAGCAGAAAATGCAAAACCATTTGGCAGCATCTTCCCCCAGACTCCTTGAGGCCGACTCAGAGCCGGTCGCCATGGTCTGTTAGTACAGTTAACAGCACAACAAGCCATATATTTGAAATGAGTGTGATTATACTCTCTTAGCTTTTAATTTACTGCTTTGGATGTCAAATTCATAGTTAATGCGAAGCACTAATCAGCTGAGGTGATGACAGCCAGCTGTTAACACAACAGACTGTATAAGAAGAACTGGACGGACCCTCTGTGATGTCACCGCAGGTTTCCGAAGATTTCGTTGGAAGCCTCTTCTTTCTTTTGTTGCACAGTCTCATTTTGGGTGGAACGAGCAGAAACCGGCTGGAACGCTCCCATCTTACGTCTTTACATTCCTTCTGATCAAATTTGTCCAAACATCCTACAACCTGGATTCTGGAAAAGCTGGGACGCTTTTTAAAATTTAAATAAAATGAAACTTACCCCATTAGTTCACATAGATGTTCTCCCAGCTGAAGCTTTTTAAAAATTTCTTGCCTCTGAACTTTTTTGAGACCTGCAACAAGAATAAAATTGAAAACAACCTCATTTAGTGGATAAAAGTGGAGCATTTGTTGTGTTATCTATTAGGGGTGAGTATTGGCAAGGACCTCGCAATACGATATGTATCACGATTAGGGATACACGTTTTGGATTTTTTTTTTAATGACCGTTAACCGACGCCCTTTAACGATTAATAACTGTTAACCGATAAGTCCGGGAGGGTTGGCTGCCGCGATGTTGCGCTCGTTGTCGTGGACGCATGCGGACACTTCCCCGTGTATACTCTCGCAGCAATGTGTCGCCGTCAGCTTGTCGCAGAGATGCCGCCGTCACTTTTGATTTATACTAGCATGTCTCCGCTATGTTATTCCATGCCACAACGCAAGAGCAACAATCACGAACTAGCTAAACTTAGTAAACTTATCTCTTGCGTTTTTCCACTTCCTCACCGTCTCAGCCGTATCCAGACCCACATTCATCGCTATCTTCCTCCATGAATTACTAGAATATGTGCTGTCTTTGTAGTGTGGAGAACCAGAATCGTACAGATGTGGGTACTTCCTCATTTCTTTGATGACGAGCTCTTTTCTACGCGGATGTAGAATTGACCAATCAGAGGCCTGTTGCACCTGTTGACACGCCCCCATGAGATGATTGAATTACGTAGCTTCACGATATCACGATATATTGCGATATTCTATCCAGTTAATATCAAAATTAAAAGTTGAGATGAAAAATCAAGTTGCTGTATATGTTCATCAGATGATATTGATCATTCAGAGGACAAATTGAGTCAAAACAACCTATTTTTTGTTTATTATCAGTGTTTTTGCACATTTAAGTAACCATTACAACATACTGACAGCATTGTAACCACTGTAAAAAATCGATATTAGGAGCTGAAAAATCGATATTATATTGGGCGGCCGAAAATCGCGATATATTGGCAAATCGATTTTTTTTTTCACACCCCCTTATCTATGTTTTGTTGTGAATAAAATATTGGCTCATGTGAATTGAAAGACTTTTACTTCTCATTTTATTCAAATTAAAAAAAAAAAAAATACCCCAACTTTTCTGGAATTGGGGTTGTAATTTCACACGTCCCTCCTGAAACCAAATCTGGGACAAAAATGGACCAACGTGGCTCCAGGTTTCTTCAGTTGAGGAGCTGTTGATCTGTCGTTGGATGTTCACAGGAAATGTCATTTCAGTGGTGACATCAGAAATGACCACTGAGCTTAGCTGAGGCATGATTAGTCAAGGAACAGTTGAATTCATCCGCTTTTAGTTTTTAAAAGAAATTGCTTTTTCCCTCTGTTATATTTTTAGAGTTATTTGTGAACAGTTGGGTAAACGCTTTCTCACAGTGCCACCTGGTGGAGTAAAGGAAAAGATTCATTTTAACACAGTCTGTCGTTGTCCTGAGCTTTGATGATGGTGCTTAAATCTTAATTCAAGTTTTTGTATTTTTTTGTTCTGACAGGGTTGCATTCGTCCTCCGCTCACCAACATGTTTCACATCACCGCCTCTCCGACAACGTCTCTGACGAACAGGAGAAGAGGAATGAAAACGAAGACGGTGGCGGTCTTCAGGAGCAGAAAAAGAGCAAGAACTCGGCTTTTGTCTCACAGCTGGAACAGCAGCGAAGTTTTCTCCCAACAGCCCGAGGCCTGTTCCAGGGAAACTCCTCCACGCCAAAGTCCAATCTCGGCACGGCAATAAACCGACAGCGAATCTTCAGCCTGGAGCCGTTTCACCAGAGCAGTATCGTCAGCAGCCGACAGAAGAGGGAGAGGGAGGAGGAGGGGAAGGACGATGACATAACAGGAAATCCCAACAAGAAAACAAAGCTCACTAATGGTAAGAAGTCAAATTTGTCCATTTTGCCCTGTCTTTTCTTATATCATTATTATATCATAAGTTTTAGATAATCCTGGAATATCCGTTGTGCTTTTAAAGCGGCAGCTTTTGTAAATCCGCCCCAGTTTTTTTCCCTGATTGATCTCTACCATCACAGCTTTGAGTATCATAACTAACAGATGGAAGAATGAAAAGATGGAAAACTTAAATGATAAAGATACACATGCAGGTCACATGCACATTTTATTGCATTGGGTCTTTAAGTTGCTCACAAATCCACTTTGACTTGGTGTCCCACAGGGTTCCATGCTGGGTCCTCTTTTATGTGCTTTTTCTAGCTCAAACGTTTCCACCAGATCTAATGTAGAACTTTGTTAAACTGTTCAGCTTCACAGAAGAAATAAACATATTTACAACTTTGGTCTCCAAAGTTAGATTTCACTTAAGCAATTTTTATGTTCCCTTATCAGGTAAAATTACATGTAGCAGCAAAACTGTTTATTTCTTCAGAGTACTACAGGTCATTTCACTGAGGGTTTCTATGGGAGCACCTCACGTCCTGAATCGTTATCAGCCATTCTTAATATCTCCTGTATATCCTGTTTTTCTGAAAAAGCTAAACGTGAACGTAAAACAAAGTGTTCTGTTTATCCAATATTCATGAAACTTGGCACAAATCACATATAGACCATCCTGATGAAACATTGCTACAGGAATTTTGTCTGTTTCAAAGTTGCAAGCGGGTCATATTTGTGGGCGTGGCCCAAAGTTCCCCTGTGGTCCAAAACTTGTGATGACCTGATTCAAATTTGGTAACAACAATCAGGTCAGTATTCTTTGGAAGCACATGAAACTTTATTATATTGTGTCTAGAGCTGATAAATTAATAGAAAATGAATTAAAACATTCAGAACCTCTAACTAATGTCATCATGCCCATGTCGGTTATTTCAGTTATTTCTATTCTTTGAAATATTAAATAAATGATCATCTAGTTCTGTGATTCCCAAAGTGTGGGCGGTGGCCCCCTGGTGGGCTGTCGTGGTACTGCAGGTGGGCCCTGAGAGCTCATTAAAATGAAACAAATATGTTTTAAATCCTTATTTTTTAATTACTGTAAAATCTTCATGACACAATTAAAAAAACATTTAGAAGTTACAAAACAAACCAGTTAAGTGTAATTCTACTGTCATCTTAACTTAATATGACAAGTTTTACCTATATTTGTTGACCCCTTACATTAACATCGGAACATAGCTTCTAGTCCTGTATGTTGATCACAGTTGTGATTAAAGGTTTGGGTGGGCCGCGCAGATTTTTCGCATTTCAAATTGGGCCTTGGTATTCTGAAGTTTGGGAATGGCTGATCTAGTTTATTTGTGTGTGTTTATTTTCACTTAAAATCAAAACATATATACTTTTGTTGGAAATGTATCCCAAGTTTAATAGTTGAGCATATTTGCAGAAAAAACCAGGTCAATGATTTATGAGAGCAAAAAATAAAATACTAACTCATTAATCATAGTGGAGATAACACATTCAGTTAATCGTAATACTGATTTGAGGTCATATCAGGGCCACTGCAATTCAGACATCAAGATCAAATTAATCCGAGCTTTGCTGTTTGTCTGCAAGGCGTCAGGTGTTTGTCTGGCTTCAGCTGTGGGTTGTGATAGCTGCAAATCTGCATTATAACATTATAACTCAATGATTCCATGACTGACAGTCGTCTAAGTCACCGGCGATCACATCCACTGACTGTTGGTCTCCGCAGACTCGACCCTGGAGGATGTGAAGAAGCTGAAGGTTTGCATCGAGCTAAACGGCCTCCGGCTCAACAAGCCCCGCCTCCCCGGAGAGCTCAGCCAATGGCTGCCCTCTGGCCAGAGGCCAGCCGAGGTGGTCAGGAAGTTCAGCGTGGAATTCCCATCGGTGGGCGCGAGGTCAGAGGCCACGGGCGGCTTGTGCGAACCCTCGCCTCTGAGGAAGGATGTCCCGAGAGGTAAAGCCAAGACTCACACACGAACCCGTGAATGTGTTTCTGCTGTTTTGGATGCATGAAAAAAACATGAACCGAGCTTTTATTCTGAAGGCTGAGCTGCTGTTGATGATGAAATGTGGCTCTGCTGTCATCAGTCCTCCTCCCCCTCCTCCCCCTCTTCTCATCTCGCTTCCTCTCTGTGATTGCCGGAGCACACGCATGGAATAACACCAGCATGTGTGTGTGTGTGTGTGTGTGTGTGTGTGTGGAGCCGTTGCGGCTTCGTGGCGTGCTAATAGCCGTCTAACATCTCCCAGATGGAGCTGTCACACTCGCAGTAATGCACAGGGAATGTGTTAGCAGCCTCCTCCTCCTCCTGTGTTTGTTGAAGGCTGCTCGGCGCTGCGTTCACAGCCTCCACATGTTCTCTTCAGGACGTCTCCACAGTCACATTCGCTCCAGCTCAAACTATAGAAGTCCAATTAAGCGCAAACGTGAGGCGCCGGTTAACCGTTCATCAGGGAGTTCAGGTCCAAACCTGTGTGAATCTGGATTTATGATCACGACAAAATTAAAGTGGCTTTTTATTTACGTTGTGGTATAATTTTTGATTCATTGTAAAGGAATATTTGATTATTTTCAGGAATCGTCATCTCGCTCTTGTCGTCCCTGCTATCAGCTAAAACTAGCTTGAAACCAGTTGTTTCTTGCTGCACCGGAAGATTTGCAAGTGCGCGTTGCATGGACCGTGCCGTCCGTCTCCACAGACCGTGAATGGACGGGACGTCATCTGCTGCTGAACTGAATTGTGGGTTCCTTGTAGAGCTGAGTGATTTTATCGATTCTACGATATACAGTACAGGCCAAAAGTTTGGACACACCTTCTCATTCAATTGAATGAGAAGGTGTGTCCAAACTTTTGGCCTGTACTGTATATCGATATTTTTTTCCCCAGAGAGTATCGATTTTTCAGCCGTGGGTATCGATATTCTAAGCTTCTTGCAAAACCCCCATGTCCCACCTTTAAAAGCTTGCAGGCAACAATTTGCACTGTTTAAATAAATGAAACTATTTTTCTCAACAAATCTTTTATTCATTTTGTCCAGCATTTGCAAGCTGCCTGTCAGCCATATAATGTGTAATTGATGCTTTCAGTTCAATTAATTCAAACAAAGTCATTGGAACACTCACAAGATGTCACCAAAATCACTTTGTCCCTTTAAAATCTTTCAGAAAATGATGTAAATGTATTGTAAGATGAATATCGTTATATATCGTATCGTGAGCCAAATATCGTGTATCGTATCGGGAGATTAGTGTATTGCGACAGCCCTAGTTCCTTGCGTGTTGTAACGGCGTTGCCTCTGTCAAAAGTTGAGGGGGGCGTTTCAACTTTTCCCGCTTCAACACCTGCATCAATCGATTGAGTTGCGGCTACACAGCGAGAGCTAGCTACACAGCGAGAGCTAGCCAATGACTGATTTAAAGCACGCGGCTTGTTTGTGTCGCAGGCGGGAAGAAATTTGATGATTGTTTTGTATGATGAAGAAACGCCAACAACACCATCCCCATGTGTGAATCGCACTGCTGATCTCTTTACGGGACTAGATCAAACATCAACTATGATGTCACTAGTAGGTGTGCAGTGATCAGTGGATGGACATTTCAAGATGGATGATCTGATTGTATCAATAAAAAATGAAAATACTGGTCAGATATCAGCACACATCCCATGCTGATGACTGCGTCATTGTCGTCAGCATGACAATGATAGAACAGATCATTTATCATTGAAATTTAAGCCATGAATTAAGATTTGAAATTGTAATTTACTTGCTGTGTATTTGGTCTGAGGGAAAGTGATTGTGTTTAATCAACATGTGATATAATCTCATATCAAATGGTAACTCCTAAATCAAAATCAGCTCTTCACTGCTTTGACACAGAAGCATAAACCAGGTATTAAAAAGGTACTGATAAAGGTGAAAACAAGTGAGTGACCGACCAAACAAGAGGAAGGGTGAATTCCAATTCCTCCCTTAACCCTCAATCTCAACCCTCAATCTCAAAAATGCGCGCTCCCGCTAAGTGCAAGCGGTGTCCCGATTCTTAGAACGTCAAGTTGAGGGACAAGTTTGAGGGCTGTATCGCCCTCCAACTTGAGATTCTCTGGCACCACCCTTGGAAGTAAGGGCTACCCAGAAGGCACTGAGTGTTTTTTGCCAAGACATCTTCGGAAAAGATTGCGCCGAAAAACGCTGGCTACAAATGTAAGTATTTTCGTAGTTAATAAATATTTAAATGTTACAAAACCATCTTATTGTCTTCATTATATATGTTATTCTTCTTCTATTTCTTCGTCGTCATCATTTTTTTGACAGACTGGTCGTAGCTGCAGTCAAGGGGTGTCCCATTTTCTAAGTCACAAGATAACCCTTACACTTACTTTCGAGGACCAAGATTGAGGGTTAAGGGCGAGGGATTAGTTGAGGGTTTAGGGATGAATTGGAGTTGGCATCAAATGTAAAACTCTTGCAATAACTCATCCATCCATCACGCCGTGGGGGCAGCGACCGAAGCAAATCTGCTTCCCCCGGCCACCTCCTCCAGCTCTTTCAGGGGAGCACTGAGGCCTTCACAGCCAGCCAAGAGACGTGGTCTCTCCAGCATGTCCTGGACATGCTTGTTCCACCCTCCCAGGGAGGCGTCTAAGAGACATCCCAACCAGATGCCCAAACCACTTCAACTAGCTCCTCTCGATGTGGGGGAATAGCATATCTCGGTGGAGATTCTCACCCGAAGGACTGGAATATACTTGCAGTTTATAAACATGAACTCATCATGGCCGCCACGCCTATCCTGCGTTCGTTTGATACATTAGTCCTGCATGTCCTCAAAGAAATTATGCAACACATGGTCCACATGTGAATTTTGGAGTTGGTGAAGGCAGTCGAGTCGGTTCTTAACCTGTGTTGTCAGATCTGGTTCAGCCGCCTCAGGGCTCCGCCTCTGTTTTCTGTGGACGATGCGGTCCTATTGGCCTCAAGCTGTGATCTGCAGCACCACGTCTGACGAAAAGGTTGGAACGTCCTCTCTGGCATTGGGAGAAGCTGCTGCCTTAACTGGAGGAGTTTCATTATTTCAGGGTCTTGATCACAGGTGAGGGGAGAATGGAGCAGGAGATTGACCGGCGGATTGGATTCTTGGCTCCAACCACACAGTACCAGACTCATGTGACCCCTCCCACATGTGGTGCACCCACATTTTTTTTTCAGCTAAAGCCTGTCTGGGCCCCATAATGGACCCCACCAGGTGCTTGCACATGAGCCCTCCCCTAAGCCCCGCGCTAGAACAAGTGATCCTGTGTTTGACTTCTTCGTAAGCGTTCATTTGGATCGTTCCACAGGACTAATTTTCCTTGGGGGATCCTACCAGGGTCCTAGGTGCTATGATGCCCCCAACACAAAAACCCTCCACCACGAGAAGGTGGCGCTTCAAAGGGGGTCGTGCGTAGCAGCGTGAAGTCCAGACTGTTCAACGTCAGTCAACCAGTTATGGTCAGGAACTGTTGGTCGTCACTGAATGAGTGAGACTGAGAATACAAGTGGTTGAAATGCATTGAGGGTTGAAATGAGACTGGCCGGACTCTCCCTTAGGTGGGAGAGTCCTGATCTAACTTCTCCCTTAGATCAGGTAAGAAGTTCTGCCAGTCGTGAGTTGAGCTGCTCCTCCCCGGCATCGGGAGCAGCCAGCTGAGGTGATTTTGGCATCTGGTTCGGATGCCTCCTGGAAGCCTTCCCCAGGGAGCCGTTTACAACCAGGAGGCAGAGCCGGGACACGCCGGAGAGATGATATCTCTCAGATGGCCCGGGAATGCCTCGACGCTCCCTGGAAGAGCCGGGAGAGGTGACTGCGTCTCTCTGCTCAGACTCTAAAGTGTTGGACCTTTGCGTTTAGGGCCTAACGTTGAACATTTTACCGTGTGGTAATGAGACGCCGGACACTTGGAGACCATTCGCGCTCACGGTTTTCTGTTTCATCTCCTGCATCGGGTGTGTGTGCGCGTTCAGGCTGATAAATAATTCAGCAGATGGAGGAGGCGTGACTCCCCGCCGGCTCGCAGAAACAACCTCTGGCTGTGCGTGTGTGTGTGTGTGTGGTGTTTGTCCTCCCCTCCCCCATCTTTCCGAGCTGCTCGTCTCGAGCTTTATGCCTTCTTTGTTCCTCCCTCTCTCTCTCTCTCTCTCTGTTATCTGGCTCGTCCACGGCTGAAGGACGGACGCCGGCTCGTCTGTCAGATGAGGAGTTTCAGATTGTGTCGTAGATCAAAACATCGTGATAAAACGTTGAGGTCTGAGACTTCTCTGACTGAACTCATAAAAGCTTTGATTCAGTGTTTTCTTTCCTGCAGAAGTCAATCGGATCAATGTCGAGGATAAATATCCATAAATCTGCTTTGAAATGACGGCCCTTTTAAAAATCTCGCTCAGTTTTTAACACCAGCGTTTCACATGTTGACGTGGGAAAGACTTGCTCAAGTTGTTGAAGTCGTTGCATCTGGAGGTTTCATCATTTCCAGTAAAGAAACCAACACGTACATACAGATCATTCATTTCATCCCATTTTCTACCTTCAAACAACCATGGTGTACCGCTGCGATGCTGCAGCAAGTGAAAGATCGCCGATGGCTACGCCTCTGGTGATCCTGAATGGAGGAAGCCGCTAGCGCAGGGAAGACCAGAAAGCCCCGGTTCAGCATGCGTGCTGCCCCCCCTACACGTCATCTTCCATAGTCGTCGGGAAGCCTCCATTCAACCATCTGCAATCTGTATTTTAGAGGCAAAATGTTTTTAATAATACAACGATCATGAACTGTAGGGCTGCACCCTCTCCGCTCAGGAGGACACATCAGAGCTGGCTGCTTTGTGTGGATTGTTTTCTCCACAGACTGGATGAAAATGGACCCACAGGCTTCTGAAGCGCTGTTTTTCTGTGATACAGGGAACTCCGCCCTAACCTGGTTAATCCCACAATGGACAAATGGTTCAGAACGAGAGAGCCTGGTACACAGGTGGAACATGATCTAACCATGTTAGCTCAGCTTATGATAACCTACGATGCTAGCTGAGGTTACCCTTCATTCATTCTGATCACATTTGTGCATCCACCTTCATTCAGCTTGTGAAACAAGGATTGTTCAAGCGCTGCGAGAGCAATCCATCAATTCAGCTCAATTCAATTCAATTTCATTTGTATAGCGTCTGTTACACTGTCAGTTGTCTCTAGGCGCTTTACAGAGACCCAGAGCATGACCCCCGAGCAAATATCATTAACTAAAATTGTAATATTAGATCCTAATCAAGGATAGTGGCAGGTAAAAAACTCCCACAGAGGGAGAAAAAAACCTATAAGCCAAACAGTGGCAACTCAGGAAACTCTGGCCTGCAAACATACAGTAAAAAAGAGAAAAAAGGAGCAAAACAGCACAAGAAACTACAGGAAAGAAAATGGAGCAGAGTTACAGTAACAAGGTGCTCTTATTAATTATGGAATGAGCTGGAGGAGGAAGAAGGGAGGAGGAAAGGGAGAAAAGCAGTGGAGACAACACTCAGCAGATCATGTTGGCGTCCCCCTGCAGTGTAGGCCTATAGCAGCATAACTATGACGAACCTGTGATTAAGACGAGCCTACTCTAGTCTGAGCTCCTACAACTATGGCTATAACTATTAGCCCCTACACACTGTTGTTTAGACTAACTGTAGGCTTTACTGGACAGAAATGTTTTCAGTTTAGTTTTAAAGATGGAGGTGGTGTCAGCCTCCTTTACCCAAAAAAGTGAGTGAACCAGCTTTGAGGCCGAATCCTTCCAGACCCAACTGGAGTCAGGGGAAGTGGTCTATTAGTTTAGTTAACAGCGCAACAAGCAATGTTATCTTTAAAATAAGAGTGATCATGCTCTCTTTGGTCTAAATTAATTGATATAATTACCCTTCAGGGACACATAAAGTTGTATTGAACTGATTCACAGCTCACAAGCTCTCTGAACCTCCTAAAGTGATGACAGTTAAATGTTTGACAACATAAACTGGCAATGCAGCCTCTCAAAAACCATCCCATAAATTATGCATACATTTTTTGCTTTTTGGATTTTTCCCGATGAGGTACAAAAATTCACCCACCACACATGTGCCATGAATGTGAAATCTGGTTCTGGAGACCAAAACCGTCTCAGTTGGAGCCAGCGCCTGCTGGTCAGTAGAGGTACTACACGTTTTGCCACATCCGTGATGGTGTCGGTTTAATTTACGAAACTTTAGATATGTCGTTTCTCCAAAGGGGTCAAGGAACGACTCAACCTTCAGCCAGTCTGTCAGCTTTGAGCGTTGTGGACGACGTTGTAGAAACTGACTTGTCTTTCTGTTTTCGACCAGTTTTCCACGTGGCTCCGCCCTCCACCGACCCCCACCTCCCCCGGCTTCCAAACAGCTCCACAGTCCAGCAGCTGGGCCTGACGTCTTTCACCCCCCTCACCTCCTCCCGCCTCCAGGACAAACATCAGAAGCTGAAGGAGAGCCGCAGGGTCTCCACCTTCCTTCCGTCCTTACCTCCCGATCCGCCCTCGTCACATGACCCCCGCGGCAACGATGACGACACGGACAAGCCGAAGGGCAAGCGCCCCTACAAGACAAAGCACACGGGAGGAGAGACGGCTAGGGGGGAAGAGAGGGATGAGGAAGGAAGCGAGGATGAGGAGGAGAATGGGAAGGTCAGTTGGCTTTTATTGTTTCTTAATCTGAAGTTAACGAGCACCCCCAAATGTGTGTGTGTGTGGGGGGGGTCACGCAGAGAGGCATTTTTAATCACCTGACCCGTAATACAACACACACATGCAGCACACCAAATGAGCCATTTAAGTAGCAGAGAACTTTTGCAGTTTTTAGTATTGAACCTCCCTCACCCATAGGGGGAGCTAAAGTCACTTCTGCAACGCTGTCTTAAGTTTGCTTTTGTTTCGTCTCTTCCTCGGCGACTCTCTGTTTCTCTTCCGTCATTATTCTCTTGAACACCTTCGTCCCCTCTGCTGTGGCGTCAGCTACAGCCGACATTGTCGATGCGTGGCGTGGTACCAGTACACAGTTGTCCAACCAGGACGGGGATCAGGGAGTAACTTTATCTGGTTTTTACCTTCAGCAGACACAGATGATCACTGCAGCCAGATAGCACTTCATAAAAGTAAGCAAATGTTTCTTGAAGTGAAAATTAGACTGCTAATTTGACAAAGGACCATTTCTGGCTCAACGAAACACATCGTAACAAGATGAGAATGTAACAGCACAGAAAAACCAGAACTGAAAACCAGAGCTGCTTCATGCTACAAACACTCGCCTGCTAGCGGTTTAAAGAGCCCACAGATTATAATGATGTTCATATGACCATCCTGAGCAAAATTTACTGAGCTCACAGCTGAAGAACCATTAAAAAAAACAACTTTTCTTTCTACAATCCATTTCTGAATTCAGACTTTACTAGAAACTCAGGAAACTCTGGCCTGCAAACATACAGAAAGAAAAGTTGTTCCTGAGATATGGCCTTGTTCTGCAACTCTTCTACATGGGGATGCTCACGCAAATGCTGAAGAGTTCAACTGACACAAACAAACCCCAAACAGTTCTATTTAAAATTAATTAATACATTTAGTGACATTTACATCAAATAAAACTGGGTGTATAGTTTGGCACCTGAAAAGCCTCAATTATGCAACTTGACCAGATGTACCAAAATGGCAAATTAAGACATTCCATCTAGACATTCTTGTTCAAAAGCCTGAGGATCCTCTAAAAGTGGAAGATTTAGTCGGATGTCAGATGTCTGGAAATTATATATTTCATTTTATCCTAATTCATTATAAACGTGTTAAATATGTGAAAAAACAAATATGTGAGCTTGGGAAAGAACAAGAGATTGTTTGCATATAATGCTGCTCTGTCCTGCATCGTTTCTCTGCACATTATCAAACATGAGTCCTGACCACAGACGGCATGAAAAGAACTGGACACACCTTCTGTGATGTCACCCACAGGTTTCTGATGAGTGCTTTTAAAGCCTCTTTTTCATGTTGCTACACAGCCTCATGCCCGACCCTGGTTGATCTAAAAATCGACCAACGGGCAGAACGATGATGCCTGGAGTTCAGCAGGAACGCTCCCTCCTTAGTTCAGTTACGTCACGTTAGGTCATTTAGCTCTGCTGGCTACTGTATGACATCCTATGACGCTACCATTAGTTTTCATTCGTTCTGATAAGTGTCAAAAACAGTATAGGGTCTGTCGGTAGCCTCTGTGCAGTTCTACGCAGGAGCATTAATTGTATTTAAGGTTACGTTAGTTAGCATGGTGGGTTAGCATCAGCTAACCTCCGCTAACCCCCAGCGAAGCTCTGCTCGTCCTCGTTTCTGCTCTGGCAGCTCTTGTTTCAGAGGTGGTTGCCTTCTGCTGCAGTTAGTGAACTTAGAAGGTCCAGAAATGCCCCCAGTGGTCAGTTGAAATACTGCAGTTTTCTGCACATCTGGGATTAAAATCAGACCGGCTAGCCAGATGTAGCCCCTTGTGGTGCTCTACGTTCACGGTTCAGGTAGTTAAAAATACACGAGTCAGGCAGGACAGCTGAGATTCACGCCAGAAGAGCAAACGCGCATCTGATGCAGCCGCACACGTAAACACAAGCAAACTAATATGACTCACCGTGACTCAAACGCCCACACTTCTGCCCAGGAGGGGAAGAGGGTGGAGGGAGCGCTTGTTTTTCCTCCTCCGTATCCACTTACATTTGCTCTGATGCAGCACAACTGAAGGCGAAGTACACCGACTCAAACCGGAGGTGTGCAAGCACCAAAACGCAACATGGAAGAGAGGGAGGCGCTCGTTTTAGTTCTTTGAAAACTTAAACGAGACACTGGCAGGGCCTGAAGAAGAATAAACCACCCCCACAAATCAAAACCTTAAAATTGAAACGCCCGTATTTCCACCAACAATATTTATAGAAGTTCACCTTCGGCATTCGTTACAGAGGTGTAATAAGTCCTTTAATAAGTGCACACAGAGATTGGGTTATCAAGTATAAGGGAAATAATGAAAATACAGATATTGTTATAAGAATCTTAGTAATCCCTTCAGGGTTTTGATAGCCAGACATAGAAATGTGTATAATCACATTTCAGGCTCCAGCCTGAAGGGAGACCAGATGTCTGTCAGCCCCGTGGCCTTGTTCTATGTCAATACGTTAATGCTGTCCTTGGAGAATTTTGTTGCACCTTCTGTGATGTCTGTCTGTGCTTTAGTTCATTGTGATAGACCCTTTCAGGCCTCATTTACCAGGATCTGCAACTCCCTGTCTGACTTATTGCGCTGCAGTGGAAGTGAACTTAATGAAAACTTAAGAGAGCTTCAAGTCTTTACCTTCCCCCGTTATACATTGCCAAAGAACCAGCATTATTAGTATTATGTCCGAATAGATCACATTTGGGAAGTGTCATCTATGTGCTAATAGATCATGCTGACTTAGGTCTTGAGTTCATTAAGACTGTTTTTGGATCAACAACACAGTCCAGCAAAGGTTTCAATAGATTGCTACAATCCAAGTTAAAAGGTAAATAAATCTGGATGTCGTCAGCAAAATGATGGAAAGAAATATTGTATTTTCTGAAAATAGACACCCCAGACAACATATTGAATGAAAAAAGTACGGGGCCCAGTATAGAACCTTGAGGTACTCAGCCTTACTTAGAGATACAGTCACAGAGACGTTGATACTAGGGGTGTAACGGTACACAAACTCTCGGTTCGGTACGTACCTCGGTTTTGAGGTCACGGTTCGGTTCATTTTCGGTACAGTAAGAAAACAAAATGCAAAATATAATTGTGCTAGTTGTTTATAACACACTTTTGTGCTTTTTAACAATAGGAACATTAGCCTATACAAAGCTAGAATTCTGCTCAAAAATATAAATACAATATTCTGAAATGTAGATATTTTGAAAACAAAATAAAAATGACATTGGCTCAGACTTTTGCTTAAAAAAATAATCCATCTGATGTGCAAAATTGAACAGTTGCACCACTGAACATTTTCAGGTTGTTGGTTAGATTAAATAACATGAATAAGGCTCAGGGTGTTTCTTTAAAAACTAATCTTTTTATTCTTTCATAAAGTCCGGGTATGATTTTCTGGCTAAAATGTGGACGAGAAGGTAATTGATATCCGGGCTCAATTACCTTTATCATGTGTTTGAAGCCAGCGTTCTCTACCACTGATTAGGGTGTTTGTGTGCACGCGCGTCGCCTCGCCTGTGTATGTGGTGACACTCGCCCAGTCCACACACAGAAACTCGCCCTGACCGCGCACTGGTTGTGCACTGAGCCCGGGAGAGAGAGAGAGAAGCGCGGCTCGCAAGGCAGACAGCAGCCAAGTGATGGCTTCGTCGCTAGTCGCTTTTTACAAATTAAGTCGCTAGGGGGGTCTGGAAAGTCGCTAGATATAGCGACAAAGTCGCTAAGTTGGCAACACTGGGTGTGCGCACAACTGCATATGTGTGGCTGCAGCGCTCTACTCCACAACATGCGGTCCTCTACTTAATATGTCCGTGTGGAAACTCGTTCGGTACGCCCCCGTTCCGAACCGAGCTAGCCATACCGAAACGGTTCAATACAAATACATGTACCGTTACACCCCTAGTTGATACATAGAGAGAATACATTTTTCCACAGCAGACGTCCCTTCCCTCAACTCTGTGGTCCACACTCAGCAACAAGAAAAACCCCAGATGGCTTTCTTTTTTTCTGTGTTTTTAGCTTGCTTTAGCTTTGGGTTGCTTGTCGAAGATATTCTGACAGCTCCCCATGTCATGTACAGATTTCATCCTCTGTGTTGAGTTTGCAGCCATTCCTGCACCGCTATTACACCTTGCCACTTTGCCAGTTGACACAGCACACGTCATCCCCCGTTATCCGTCTGTTACAAACTTACCGAGGCGGACCGATGCTGTAACAGCAGAGGAATTAAGGGACTCTGATTCCTTGTAAATCACACAGCTCAGCGGGGAGGAATAAAGCCACTACAGAGGTGGCTCTGACCCAGAAAGCTCCAGACATCATCATCTTTGATCACACTGCAATAAACCAGATTAATTTCTGAAGTCGGATGTTTAGGAACCTTTTTTTTGGACTGTCTGATCATTACAAACCAATCAGTTCCCCTCAATGAGTAGATAACTGTCCTGATGGCAGCATTTTCCACTGGTAGGTATACCTCGCTCTCTATTTAACAAACGGCAGTTTTCACTAAAAGCTTCACCACAATATGAACATCGAGTATCCAAACTAAGACTTAACTGAGGAAACCCCCTCCAAACATGGCTTATATCATGATCTGGAAAAATCTGGCTTCACAGATTCATAGTCAAAGTCAAATCTGTTCATAGAGCACCTTTTAAAATGACAAATGCTCACCACAGATAAAATGTATCAAAATGATTAAATATAAAGACAATAAAAATGGTCATATAGTAACAGTTTGATCTGTACGTATATGTGGGAGTGAACCACAACTGAAAGGACCTCTGTGTTTTAATTCAGATCTTGCATCCTCTAGAAACAGTTGGTTGGTTGATCATAGTGCTCTTACAGGGGTGTAAATATGCAAAAGAGCTGATCAATGAGATGGTGCCAGTCCAGTTAACAAGAGTGATAAAATCTTAAAATCAAATTGTAAATGAACAAACTGAAGTGACGTGATCAGGATTTTTTTTAATCGGTTAAAAGACGAGCTGTCGCGGTTTGGACTAACTGTAGATGTCACAGGGAAGACTAATCTAAACTGACTCAAATTGCATCATAATAATCTAATCAGAAAGGTCATAAAAGCATGCATATGTTTTTTCAGGTCTTTGGAAGGAAGAGCTAGTAAGCTAGTTTTAACAACTGCACTGATCTGTTTGTCCATCTTAAATAAGCACAAAAATCAAAGATCATACTCAGATTTCTGATTTTTTTTATTTTTTTTTTTAAAGTAACTATATGGAGCCAAAGAACCAGCAATATTAGTATTATGTCCGAATAGATCACATTTGGGAAGTGTCATCTATGTGCTAAAAGATCATGCTGACTTAAGTCTTGAGTTCATTAAGACTGTTTTTGGATCAACAACACAGTCCAGCAAAGGTTTCAATAGATTGCTACAATCCAAGTTAAAAGGTAAATAAATGTGGATGTTGTCAGCAAAACGATGGAAAGAAATATTGTATTTTCTGAAAATAGACACCCCAGACAACATATTGAATGAAAAAAGCACGGGGCCCAGTATAGAACCTTGAGGTACTCCGGAAGTGAAAGGAGCTGAAGCAGAGGAGCATTCACCAAGATGGACAGAAGTCGTTCTCGACTGGACTGGAACCGGTCCAGAACTGAACCTTTGATGCCACCAAGGTGCTTAAGTCTTGAGAGCAATATCTTGTGATTCACATCATCAAACGCTACACGTGGATCTAATAGCATCAAAACAGCGTTTCCTGAGTCAACAGTAAAAAGATCGTTAAAAACTCTTACCAGAGCAGCTTCTGTGCCCCGTTTTTTAAAACCGGACTGAAATTTTACGTACGTCTCATGACTATGTAAAATTGTCTGAACTTAATTAATAAACAACTTTCTCCAGGACTTTGGACGGAAACTGTATCATTTAGATATTGGTCCATCGTTGAAGAGAGTGGCTGGGCCAACATTTGAACTTTTTTCACGAGGTGCAGCACAACGTACTGCACAACAGCATCTGGAACATGGCCTGATGTTAATGACATATTTATCAAGGTGGCAACATTAGAGCCAACATTATGAAAATGTTAAAAAAAATGCAAAGAGGAAGACTGGCTTATGGGAAATTTGAAGGCCATATATAATGAACTACCTCCTGTAAAACAGAGAACATCACAGGCTCAGACTTGTCAAAAGTAGCTGGACAAGAGAGAATTTATGAGGGGTCAGAATCAGTCTGGGCTAGCGGGGGCCTCAAACAAGAAACAGCGATGTACCCCACCTCTCACCCGATGACGACTTTGATTTTTCCAGTTCAGACTTTCTGCTGCGGTCTGGAAACAATCTGGCTGTCTGAACAAGCCCAATGCCCAAGAGAGAGGAACGAGTCAGAGTCAGAACAGCCGGGAGGCTGAGTCGAGTCCGTCCAACAAAAACATCCGCTTTAAAAGCTCATCTTGTCATGATTTAAAATTGCCAAAAGGCAGTTAAAAGCTTGCTTGGAACCCCCTCCCCACCCCCACCCCACCCCGAAATGTGTTTAAACTTTGGTGAAAAACCAAGCAAAACACCCATGAGACGCCCGTGAGTCAAAGTCCACAATATGTCAAGAAGTCTGAGCCAGAACACTCATAAACCAGCACAAGTCTGAATCCAGATATCCACCTGGACCTGCAGTTCTAAGTTGAAGTCAGGAGCTGGATCTGGGACGAGAAAACGGCAAGTCTGGATCCCAGTGATGACGAAAATTAAATCAGTGAAATCTAGTTTACAACTCCTAGGAGACCCAGACAGGTCTAAATGTTATGAGGCTAACAAGTCCGAGCCAAACGCTCATTAAGACCTTAATGAGTCCACGTTTAAGGGCTACAAGCTGAGGATGATTTCAAAACTCCTGAAGCCAAGAAAAGTCAGAGCTACTGACTTGTTAGCAAGTTTGAGCCAAAAATGGTGAGGTCAAACACCGACCAGAATGATTTCAAACAACCGCGGGACCATGAGACGGAGACGACTTTGAGTCACGACATCCAGAAAACTCTGTGATGATGAAACCTGGACCTGCGGTCTGTGTGACTGAGATGAGAAAACGGCAACCGTGGATCAAAATACGTTTTAAAATGAAAGAAATTCAGTTTAAAACACCCAACAGACCGACCCATGTGAAAAAGGCCAAAACACTCATAAAATCAGAGACCGCGATAAAAGGCCAACAAGCTCACGATGACTTAAAGCCTCTGAGGCCAAGAAAAGTCAGAGGCATCAACACTTCAGAAAGTTTGAGTTAAAATCCAGAAGTCTTTTCTTTTTGGCTCTAATGGCCTTTATGTAGAGTGAAGAGCAACAGCAAAGGGTCACAGGCCGGGAGTTGAACCTGTGACCGCTGCAGAAGGGCTGCAGTCTCTGTACATAGACCGCCTGCCTAAACCACCGAGCTACCCAGAAGCCAAATCCTGCAGTCTAACCAAGCGCCACCATCCTCATTTCTGGGTCGGAGCCAATCCAAGAAGTAGCAGAAATTCCAATTAATCGACTGCGTTGTCCCCAAAACGTAGTAAATCTTCATTCACCTCCATGTTAACACGCCTTAATCTGCAGCAAAAATAAGCATATTTAGAGCCTGGTACAAAAGACGGTTCTGGTCTCTCTAGTTAGAGTTCATATCCACGACTTCCAAGTATTCATCCAAGTACAGTGGTACCTCTACTTACGAAATTAATTGGTTCCGGAAGTAGTTTTGTAACCTGAAAATTTCATAAGTAGAGACACGTTTTCCCTGTAAATGCCCTAATCCGTTCCAAGCTCCCCAAAATTCAAGCGTAATTTTTTTATAAATTATAAATACATGAAATGACATAAAAACTTGTAAGAAGATGTTAGAACTAGAAAAGCACTCAGAGAGCGCAGACCTCCACCAAGCGCAACAATTATCGAAAATTTGAAAATTTGAAATTTGAAAGAATCCAGGATTTCTTCCGGATCACACCCAAAATGAAATCAATTCTTCCTTTTCACATTTTCGACAACTCCTGAAAATTTCATCAAAATCCATCCATAACTTTTTGAGTTATCTTGAACACAGACAGATAAACGCCGGCAAAAACATAACCTCCTTGGCAGAGGTAAAAATTGTTCTTTTACCTGGGTTGCTGGGTTACGCTCATAGCCAATGGGATGCCAGGAAGATGCTAAGCGATAGCCAATGGGATGCCAGGAAGATGCTAAGTAATAGCCAATAGGATGCCAGGAAGATGCTAAGCGATAGCTAATTGGATGCCAGGAAGATGCTAAGCGATAGCCAATGGGATGCAAGAAAGATGCTAAGCGATAGCCAATGGGATGCCAGGAAGATGCTAAGCGATACCCAATGGGATGCCAGGAAGATGCTAAGCGATAGCTAATTGTATGCCAGGAAGATGCTAAGCGATAGCTAATTGGATGCCAGGAAGATGCTAAGCGATAGCCAATGGGATGCAAGAAAGATGCTAAGCGATAGCCAATGGGATGCCAGGAAGATGCTAAGCGTTAGCCAATGGGATGCCAGGGAGATGCTAAGCGATAGCCAATGGCAGAGTAGCTCGGAAGCACTGCTTTCAAACCAAGATACAGGAACCGACAAGTAGGTTTACGTTCAGTAAACTCTGGGAGCTGCGAGTAGCAGCGCGTACTGCATTTGTCCCTTTCGCATCCTGAAATTTCTTTCAATATTTTCCCGTTGAGGCGTTTCGTAACCTGAAAATTTCATATGTAGAGACGTTCGTAAATAGAGGTACCACTGTATTACGTTCTGCATCAGAAGCAGAGGTGGATTTTTTTTCTCTCCTATGCTGATTTTATCAGAATATCACCGTATCAGGTATCTGCAATTGTCCAATATGTATATTGGACAATTGCAATATGTAATATATATATCTATACACCCTTAATTATGATATATTATTTTGAAATTGACATTGACGCGGTCTACCAGCGGCCAAGCGCCAAAGCTGACTTGACAAGTATTCTGTGGCGAATGGATGGACGGTCCCTCCTGGGACTCTTCTAGGCTGCTACAGGAAGCTTCTGGGGCAGCGACCATTATTGTGTGTAATGGCCGCGACTCACAGCGGCTGGCGTGGCGTTCCACAGCCGTTATGTGTTTTGTTGGAATTGAGTTTAGCAAAACAAGCTCGCCACAATGTAAAACCTTCTTTATGTTACTGGGAATTCAGCTTAAGCTGATGATCACGAGACACGTCGCGGCCCTTTGGAGACCAGGCCCAGTCCAGACCAGAGTCCTGGCCCACGAGACCGTCTAAAAAATCACGATGCAGCTCGCCTGGCGTCACGGCGGCGAGGCGGTCTCCTCTGCCCCCGTGCTTTCTCTCGCTCGTCTTCCATCTCTGTTAATCGTTTCAATTATCGTCCCGATCGCAGCTCACAGGGACGACTCGGCGGGGCCGTGTGTGTGTGTGTGTGTGTGTCTGCATGTGTGTGAGTGTAATTCAATTCACTGCAGATTAAAATGAAGGAGAGAGCGAGCGGAAGAGGGAGGGATGGAGTGATTGAAGGTTACGGAGGAAGAATAATATCCTCCGCCTGTACGCTGTGTGCGTGTGTGCGTGTGTTCACAGTGGTGTGTCGGTGTGTGTGTGTGTGTGTGTGTGTGTGTATGTGTGTGTGTGTGGTGCAGGATTGTGTCGTTTTGACAGCTGCTGAACCAGAGATATCCTCGGGGCAGCGAGGACACACACACACACACACGCATACACACACACACGATCGACCCTCCTCCTCCTGCGTGTTTGAGTCTGCTACGCTGGAAAACACGCACACACAGACACACACACAGACACACACACACACACCCCTCCGGGCAGAGCTCGCTTCCTGTTTGCTGATGCGTGGCGGCGAGCGGCTTCGTTTGACAGACGCCAGCGCACGCACGCACACCGTCTGCCTGCTGAGCGCCGGAGACAGTCGAGACACAGAGCGTATAAAGAGAACCGGACAAACCCTCTGCTCTGTTACCCAGAGCTTCTGGAGGCTGGCTCTGGGGCCCGGAGCAGCTGAAATGGGTCAATTGTCGGAGCAAACGAGCCTTGCAGCTGGGTGGAACACGCCCAGGTTCCCTCACTTACCTCAAGCTAGTTTTTTTTTTTTTTTTTTTTTTTTTTTTTTTTTAGCTGAGCTTTCCTCATGATAAACCTTTGATGCTCAGTTAGCTTTCATTCAATCTGATCAAATCCGGTGATCCGGTCGCAACGTTTGAAGCGGCCTTGGCCAGAGTTTCGCCAGAGCTGCTGCAGCGATCTGTCACTCGCTGGACGCGGGAGACAGGGCAGCTGGTGGCTCAGCTGGAACAAACGCTGGTCTAGCGAGTCAGCACACTCTTTCTTCATCGTGCTTATTCATTGATTTTTTTTTGTCTTTTTTTTTTTTTTAACTTTAATAGCAGTTACCTTCCATCCACTTCTGTTGCAGACTCCTCGATTGGTCTCGCACACTTTATTAACTCAGTCTCATACGTATCTCCAGACCGAGATCATGTGGCCAAGCATGTGCATCCTCACGCTTGGTCATGTGCGTACAGCCCTTCCTCTTTCTGTGTTGTATGTGTGAATCATAGACTGTATGAGAAGAACTGGACAAACCCTCTGTGACATCACCCATAGGTTTCTGAAGAGTGTTGCAAGTGGGTGGAACGAGCGGGACTGGAAGCAAGCTGGAACACCTCTATCTCATGTCAATCACAGCTAGCTATTTTAGCTTGCAGCTGGCTTAGCTTATGCTAGCCTGTGATGCTAATTAATATCCGGCTACATTTACGCTGGTCAAATATCCTCATTTCAACTGACTACTAGGGATGCACGATGACGGTTTTTTAAAACCGATACTGATAACTTTCAGCTCCTAAAGGCCGATACCGATAACCGATAACACACACATATACCTAAGGTCATTACATCAATACTATGAACAAAATCAAAAATAGTTTGGACTGTTTAAATGAACAGATATTTATTTTTTCTGAGGGATGAGGAAGGGGAGAGGGGAGACTGCTGCTGGCTTGTGCACGTTAGCATTAGCTCACGTTAGCATTAGCTCACGTTAGCGCCATTTCAAAACTCCATGGAAGCGATTGTTATGTTGTAGGTGGCTGATCAGGTTTTACGTATTAAAGCTTGTGTTTCCCTCCTCGTAGAATTCGCTTGGAGGATTTGTCACAAATAACCACCAAACTATCTTCTTCTGAAACTTTAACGAAGTTCCACGCCGCCATGTTTGTTGTGATCAGCAGGCTGTGCTGCAGGCACAAGGTGTAACGTAAATTCCGACATTCCCTCGTTTGCTAGTCATTCTTTCAGCCTTTTTTATTATTTTCTTTTATGTGTAACATGAGGGGAAATACTGCGAATATCGATTCAAGTTAGCAATTACCAAAATCGTGACCGACTTAACAAAGTGTTTTCTGGCATGAGAGGGTATTCTTGATTTTCCTGATTGAGAAATCGTTATTTTGATTATGCCGACATCACTTGAACATAACATTCACTGCCGGTCATTCAAGGCTCAGAGGGAGCGAGGCACTGCCGTGCTGACAAAAACATATATGTTATCGGGGCTATTCGTCGTGATATCGGACTTATCAGGATGACGTCATAATTTCCTGTTATCGGCCCGATAGTTATCGTGCACCCCTAGTCACTACCTTGAATCAGGGTCACCAGCTTCAGTCCAGACCCTCCAAGGCCGACCTGAATGGGCCTGGATCAGAGCAGCAGTCCTACCGACAAAACAAACTCACTTTTCGGACCACCCCTCTAGTGTTCATTCATGGAATTGCGTGTTTGTTTCGTGTACTGGATGTAGCCCCTTTGTGGAGATATGGCTTCCATCTTTCCCTCCTTCTGTGTCAGAAAATATTTATCATTTGGGCTTCTGTTTTAAAAAAAACTGACTAAAATACAATCAATGAATGTGAGCAGAACAGATTTGTGCGTAAACTGTGAGCAGAATGAAATTTACGTCTTTCGGCACTCATGAGAATATTAGTTATAAACCTTCCGTTGGTACGACTCCCACATGACGGCCTGGGATGTTGGAGCGCATCACCGGTGTCATGAAGCCACGGCGGTCCTGATAGAGATCTGTCAGATAATAAAGACAATGCAGTTTTGTTGATGTAGAGCAGTGATTCCCAAAGTGTGGACCACGGCCCCCTGGTGGGCCATCATGGTACTGCAGGTGGGCTGTGAGAGGTAATTAAAATTAAACAAATATGTTTTAAATCCTCGATCTTTTTTAAATATGTTTTTAATTACTGTAAAATATTAACGACATGATTTAAAAACATTAAGAAGTAACAAGATGTAACCCCGATAAAAATACAGTGGGTTTACTAAATGTATTTGTTATGGACAATGATAAAACCAGTTCATTTTGTGTTAAATTCATGGAAAAAAAGTGAAGTTGTAGTTGTTTCATGTGACCACAAGAGGGCGCTTTAAGTATGCTCAATGCGGAAGGGTAGTCATGCGTGCGTTGCATGCCGGTAAGCAGACGACCCAGAATTGGTCCGATACGGAAGCTGTCGTGAAATACTGTTGAGAGAGTGTGCCGCTGTATGGTTTTATTTTCACAGTTACGACCCTGTATCATTTTTTGAGTTTTTGAGAGAGTGCCCGCACGACTGTAACCGGAGGAGACGCTTTGTTTTGTGTTTCTAACCGAAGACTCCGGTGAGTTGCTGTACTGTGTTATGGTGCTACGTTATGATGCTAAGTTGCTAACAGCTAATGAGCTATGAGTTTTCAGTTATTTATAAATGCAGAATGTTGAATTGTAAAATTATAAAAACCAATCGGAGTTAACTGCAAGTGTTTTAAGATGTTGTAACGAGTCAATATGCTTAGTTTGAGTTGGGAAAAAGTACATTTATTTTACGAGTCTCTGTAATTTCCACTGCGTCATTCCGACGTCATGTTCAATGTTAGTGAGTGGGAAAGAGCTCGGTGTGTGCTGAACGTAACCCGATATATGTACACACAGAGGTTTGCTGATTTTTCTTAATGTAAATAATATGTTTAAATTCATTTTGAAACTGAAATATGTATTTTGTGAATGTAGATGAGAAACATGATTGAACGGAGATCAGAATTTAATTGTGTAACATGATTTATATAGTACTGTTAAAAAAAACACACGTTAATGGTGACTTGAGGTTTTTTTTTTGTCTCATAATGCAGTCACTCATTCTTTGTGGTCAGTATTAGTTACATTGAGTAAAAGAAGAGAGAAATAGATATAAATCTGTACAGATGTTAATGACTGCTAGTTAACTTTAGGTTCTACTATGCAGATTGGTTTTTTTTATACGCCGAGTTGCTGAATCTACATCGAGACAGCGTTGAGTTTGACCAGGGGTTTCCATCTGAGACGAGGTGGAAAGAGAGAGGAGGCAGATTCCCTCATCTTCATCTTGTCGTGGAGAGTCGTCACCTGGAGGAAATATCCTGAACCAGCGCGCAGTGACATACATACACAACACATACTACCCGGGTAGACCACATACACACTGAATAGACTTGGACTTGGACAAATACGGATTCCAACTAAACTTTTGACTGGACACATTGAACTTTGGTATCATAACAGCTATAAGCTGAGAGGACAATTTATTTTATTTTTGTTTATTATTTTCCATATCTTTGGGGATTTTCAAATCTCAACAAGTTTCAACTTGAGTTTCTTATGTTGTGAGAATAAAAATAATTGTGTTTACCACTAACCTTCCCTCGCTCCTTGAGACGAATCAGAACGCAGTAAATATTTTTAGTGGTCTTGGTAAATCACTGAGGGTTACATACATATTCTGTGGCGAGCCAGCCAGGAGCGAGGGTTGTATAGGCTGATTGTACAATACAAACTGTTATTTTGAACATAAGAAATTGCTATTTGGTTAGTCTGATTATCCCCATTATTAATTTTTTTTTCTTTCATTTTTTGCTCCCCCTCTGACTTAAACTGAACCAATAATGGCAAACAGTAATGACAAGCTGTTCGTGTGTGTCTCTGGTGTTAACAGTAGTGATGCCAATCAGGACATTATTGATTCCCTCAAGAAATACGGCCCCGTAGCTGGAATACGGAGAGTGCAAAACACAGGAGGATCAGATGGAGAAACAGTCATCGTTGAGTTCCAGTCAGGATCTACAAGAGCAAATGTTGAACCTCTCCTCCCTATGGAAGTAGTAAATGTGACCAACCCAAGTGTAAAGTGGCAAGTAGACCATGTTCCAACACTCACCTCGTTGGCTGACCAGACCACAGCTGTTTTGTCTGCATCGTCCACTGACTCCAGCAGTGATTCTGATAATAGTGCTTGTTCAGACAACAGCACCACACCTTTAGTGTGCAAAAGCAAGAAGACGTTTAAACATGGTAAGCCCCTCCCACCATTAATCCCTACCACGTCACACAATCCAAGTGCTTTAAGTACTGTTACAAAGAAATACCATGTACATACAAATCCCACGAGCCCCACCTTGAGTACTGAAGTGACAAACCCACCTGAAATCCAACGTGTTGTTGTGGAACATGTGATCAAAAGTCAGCCAAGCAACTCCAAGTGGATGAGGACCTTCTCTGGTAAAATACCTAAACCCCCAGGTGAGGCAGATTATGAGACATGGTCACTACATGCAGAGTTGATGTTTAATGATGACAGTCTTTCAGTCGATGTGCAGCGGAGGAAAATACTGGAGAGCCTGCTTCCCCCGGCTTCAGATGTGGTGAGGCAGCTTGGTACCTCTGCACATCCCAGACATTATGTGCAGCTGCTTGACTCTGCATATGGACTTGTGGAGGATGGAGAGGAGGTGTTTGCCAGGTTCCTGAACACCAACCAGAATCCAGGGGAGAAAGAAAGCATCTGATTATTTGCAGCGATTGCAGAGTCTCCTGTGCACTGCTGTGAAGAGAGGTGGTGCAAACCAGGTAAATGCAGACAGACACCTACTGAAGCAGTTCAAGCGTGGTTGCTGGGACCACAGCCTAGTCTTACAGCTGGAGCTTAAGAATGAAATACCCCCCAACTTTGCAGAGCTGTTGCTACAGGTACGAACTGAAGAGGACAGGAGAGCATCAAAACATGACAGGATGCAGCGTCACTTTGGCTCCTCCAAGACAAAGCCTTCAGTAAACATTCATTCTGTGCCTGACATCTCTCTCTCTGATTCCAATGCCAGCTTACTGCAGTCATACATCTCTGAAACGGAAAGCCTGAGAAAACAAGTGGCCCAGCTACAGATGCAGCTCAGCACCAAGAAACACAAAAAAGACAAAAACATGAATATAAAGGTACAGTACCAACAAATAACTCACCTCCACCAGTGGCTGAAGCACAGGCTCATCATGTGATGCCGCAGAGCACATCCATTCCAAGACCTCAACCAAAGGCCTGGTTCTGTTATAAGTGTGGAGAGGATGGCCACATTGCCAGGAACTGTGACAAGCCCATGAACAAAGCCCTGGTAGATCAAAAATACACAGAACTCAGACACAAGCAGGACGAGTGGAAAGCAAGACAGCCGTTAAACTGGACCGGGTTCCAGTAACGGGACCTACTGGAACCGAGGACACAGAGGAGAGTCCCATATCAAAATGGAGATGTGAAACCAAATGTCAACAAGCAACGGCAACTGCACGCCGGCTCACAAGAAGGTTGGTTGGTTCAAGACATGTGGCCAGAGTCACAGTTGGCGGAGTTCAGCAAAACTGTCTAATGGACGGAGGCTCACAGGTAACGACCATCACCAAAAGTTTTCATGAAACCCACTTACCTTCTCATCCCATCATTCCTATAGAGGACCTCTTACACATAGAGGGAGCTGCAGGCCAACACGTCCCTTACATTGGCTGCATTGAAGTTGATATAGCTTTCCCAGAACACTTTACAGGAGAGGCTAAGGTAGTCACAACGCTGGCTCTAGTTGTCCCCGATCCCAGAACAAGTGTAGAGGTTCCAGTTCTCGTCGGCACAAACACTCTCGACATCCTGTACAAAGGGTTCAATGGAGGAGCGACAATTTCACCAGACTGTGAGTATGCTTCACTCGTCAGACACCTGCAGAGCGTCTATTTAAGCAAGACACAAGGAGATGGGAGAGTGGGCAGAGTGAAATTACAGTCAAAGAGCACTGTCGTCATTCCGGCCGGAAAGAAAATGGCAGTAAATGGTCGTGCCAGACATGTCCCCACTGTTCATGGTGCACCTCTTCTGATAGAGCCCCCCACCAACACCAGTCTTCCAGATGGGTTGATATCCTGCCGTTACATCATGGCAAGTCCACGTCAGACCTCCTTTAAAGTTCCCATCCTCCTCAAGAATGAGTCGGCACATGACATCGTAGTTCCAGCCCATCGAACTCTAGCAGAACTCTCAATGCCGCTGTCCATCTCTCCACTGATCTCTACCCACGATATTAAAGGGGAAGTACAAACCTCCAACCAGACCAACATTACGGCCCAGTGTTTCACAGCTGGTCAAGTGGATCCTGAAAACTTGGTCAAGTTTGAGTTTGATGATTCTCCTCTGTCAAAAGAATGGAAGGACAGGATCACCAGGAAGTTGAATTCAATTCCTGAAGTTTTCGCCAGGGGAGATCTGGACTACGGTCACACAACAGCTGTAAAGCACAAGATCCGCCTTTCTGACCCGACGCCTTTCAAACAGAGAGCAAGGCCAATCCATCCATCGGATTACGAGGCGGTCCGCCTCCATCTGAAAGAGCTTTATGATGCAAACATCATAAGGGAATCAGAAAGTCCGTTTGCTTCGCCAATTGTCGTTGTGAAAAAGAAAAATGGACAAATTCGCCTATGTGTGGATTACAGAAAACTGAACAGCCAGACGATTAAAGATGCTTATGCTTTGCCACTCATCGAAGAGGCGTTTGCATCTCTGACAGGAGCGAAGTGGTTTTCTGTCATGGACTTAAAGTCAGGCTATTATCAAGTGGAAATGGAGGAAGAGGATAAGCATAAGACTGCCTTTGTTACACCGATCGGCTTTTGGGAGTTCAATAGGATGCCACAGGGAGTGACCAATGCTCCAAGCACTTTTCAGCGAGTTATGGAAAAGTGTATGGGCTCGCTCAATCACAGAGAAGTGCTGGTATTCCTGGACGATCTCATTGTGTTCTCCAGTACCCTGGAAGAACATGAAGAGCGGCTTTTGAGGGTGCTGAACAGACTAAGAGATTTCGGTCTCAAATTGTCACCAGAGAAATGTAATTTCTTCAGGAAGTCTGTGAGATACTTAGGTCACATAGTATCAGAAAATGGTGTGGAGACCGACCCGAATAAGATTACAGCACTCACCTCATGGCCCCGGCCGAACAACATCTCTGAGTTGAAGTCGTTCCTCGGATTTACAGGCTATTATCGAAGGTTTGTCAGAGACTATTCCAAGATTGCAAAGCCTCTAAACGATCTGACAGCTGGATACGTCCCTGCAAAGAAAAGGAAACATGACAACACATCGAAAGGGCTAAGGTCATTCTCCAATGTCGACTTAAAGAAACCCTTTAATGAAAAATGGACACCCTCATGTGAGGAGGCATTCAAAACCCTCATTGAGCGCTTAACAACAGCACCTGTACTGGGATTTGCCGACTCCAAGCAGCCATACATACTCCATACAGATGCTAGCTTGCATGGACTTGGAGCCGCGCTTTACCAGCAACAAGATGGTCAAATGAAGGTTATTGCATATGCCAGTCGCGGCTTATCCAACTGTGAACGCAGATACCCCACTCACAAGCTTGAGTTTCTCAGTCTCAAGTGGGCGATAACGGATAAGTTTGCTGATTATCTCTATGGAGTGGAGTTCAGCGTGCTAACTGACAACAACCCCTTGACTTACGTCTTGACCTCCGCAAAGCTGGACGCCTGTGGTCATCGTTGGCTTGCTGACCTTTCCAACTTCAATTTCAGCATCAAGTACAGGGCTGGCAAAAAGAACCAGGACGCAGATGGGCTATCGAGACGTCCACATGCCCCTGCAGAGATTGATGACAGTGCAGCAGTTGAGGATGAACGAGTGCGGCAGTTCATGTCAAAGTTTCTGAAGGAGGAAACCGAGGATACTTTCCCTAAGGAAGCTGTCAAAGCCGTCTGTGAGAGACATCAGCTGGACAAATTCACTGAAACTGAGGAAGGAAGTGATCACTTACCTGTCATTGTGGAGTGTCTAGCCATGGATGAACGTGCTATCTGCCCTGAATATGCTCAAGCTGACCTGCTTCCTGGTTCCACCACACTTCCCAGAATGTCTCAACAGGATTGGGCTGTGGAGCAGAGAAATGATCCAACCATCAGCAGAGTAATGGACATTGTCAGAGCAGGTAAACGTCTCACGTACCGTCTCCGGCAGAAAGAGGAAAGAGAAGTACAGCTGCTACTCAGAGTTCAAGACCAGTTGATTTTGAGTGATGAAGTCCTATACAGAAAGTGCAGGGGTGAGGATCAACCTACCTTCCAGCTCGTTCTCCCGAAGAAATACAGACAGATGGCGCTAATAAGTCTCCATGATGATGTCGGTCATTTGGGATATGAGAGGACAGTGGATCTGGTACGTGCACGGTTCTATTGGCCGAGGATGAGTTCAGAGGTCGAGGAGACGATCAGAACATGTGAGAGGTGCCTTCGACGCAAAGCAAGAGCAGATAGAACAGCTCCCCTCGTTAACATCAAGACCAGCCGGCCACTGGAGTTAGTGTGCATGGACTATCTCTCCTTGGAGCCGGACGGCCGTGGCACGAAGAACATACTTGTGATAACTGACCACTTCACTAAGTATGCGGTTGCAGTACCTACTACTGACCAGAAGGAGAAGACAGTAGCCAAAGCGCTATGGAACAACTTCCTCGTTCACTATGGCATACCTGAACGCTTACATAGCGATCAGGGTCGCAACTTTGAATCTGCCGTCATCAAGAACCTCTGTGAACTCCTGGGGATGAAGAAATCGAGGACGACGCCTTACCACCCGCGTGGCAATCCGGTAGAGCGTTTCAACCGGACCTTGCTTGCGATGCTCGGAACCCTCGAGGAAGTGGATAAAGTGAAGTGGCGTGACCATGTGCAGCCATTAGTCCACGCCTATAATTGCACAAAGAACGACACTACTGGATTCTCCCCATATCAACTAATGTATGGAAGACAACCAAACCTACCTATTGATGTGGCTTTTGGATTAAACCCTGAAGGACAGAGGAAAGTCACTCACAGTGAGTATGTGAAAAAACTCCGAGAAACACTGGAGGAAAGCTACAGACTGGCTGTCGAGCACAGTGATAAAACGGCTCTACGCAACAAACAGAGGTATGACTTGAAGGTCAGAGAATCCACGTTACAAGTTGCAGACCGTGTCCTCGTGAAAAACGTGGGGATAAGAGGAAAACACAAGATTGCAGACAAGTGGAGTCAAACGGTCTACAAGGTGGTGAAACACATCGATGATTCCCCAGTTTATGTAGTGGCTCCACTCACCTCCGAAGGCCCAGAGAGGACATTACACCGAGATCTACTCTTACCTTGTGGATTCCTTGCACCTTCAAAGTCAGCTGAAGTCGATGAGGTCAGTCAGAGTAACCAAAAGGAGAAACCTGTCAGAACCTTCCGGAGAAATCCAATACCTGAAGTTGAGGAGGCTGAACATTTGCTTAGTGATAGCGATGAAGAGATAGAAGTGCACTATTCATCAGGAAGTCAAGGTAAAGTTACCTATCCAACATTCACTGTCGTACATGACATTCCCCGAACAAAGATCAAACCTCCCTTGAACTTGGATGTGAACCTAGAAGGGTCAAATCTTAACCCGACTGCTAGAGAATTCCATCCCCAACAAGTAGAAGAAGAGGAACACTCAAGCACATCGCAGGTTCCAAGTGTGGAAGCAGATGTGGATGTTAACTTGCCTGCCGACCCCTTACCTGTCGATGATGTAAACCTACCTTCAGACAACTTACCGGACAAGGCAAACTTTCCTGTGGAGAGAAAAGACCTACCTATGGACACCTTATCGGATGAGACAAATCTACCTGCGGAGAGAAACAACTTACCTTTGGATACCTTACTGGATGAGACAAACTTACCTGTGGATGAAAGTCTAACAGTACCTGATGAACCACTCGCTGGAGAACCTGAAAAGGAAATTGACAACATAGAACTGGAAAATCAAGGAGACAATGTCAGGGAGGATATTGGACTGACAGGTACCAGACCTGCTCAGGATGAAAAAGAACCAGAGATCAGGTGGCCAACCAGAACTAGAAGAGAGCCTGACAGATTCTCATACAAACATCTTGGAAATCCATTGACTATGGTCATGCGCTCCATATTGCATAGTCTGGACCAAGTTTTCACAGAAGCCCTTGACTTGCCCATTGTACAAAGCCCCTCACTTTCCCCTTACACAAGCTCAGTTATTGATATTTAAGTGTGTTGACATGCAGAGACGCATGCCAATTAAGGGCGGGTGGATGTAACCCCGATAAAAATACAGTGGGTTTACTAAATGTATTTGTTATGGACAATGATAAAACCAGTTCATTTTGTGTTAAATTCATGGAAAAAAAGTGAAGTTGTAGTTGTTTCATGTGACCACAAGAGGGCGCTTTAAGTATGCTCAATGCGGAAGGGTAGTCATGCGTGCGTTGCATGCCGGTAAGCAGACGACCCAGAATTGGTCCGATACGGAAGCTGTCGTGAAATACTGTTGAGAGAGTGTGCCGCTGTATGGTTTTATTTTCACAGTTACGACCCTGTATCATTTTTTGAGTTTTTGAGAGAGTGCCCGCACGACTGTAACCGGAGGAGACGCTTTGTTTTGTGTTTCTAACCGAAGACTCCGGTGAGTTGCTGTACTGTGTTATGGTGCTACGTTATGATGCTAAGTTGCTAACAGCTAATGAGCTATGAGTTTTCAGTTATTTATAAATGCAGAATGTTGAATTGTAAAATTATAAAAACCAATCGGAGTTAACTGCAAGTGTTTTAAGATGTTGTAACGAGTCAATATGCTTAGTTTGAGTTGGGAAAAAGTACATTTATTTTACGAGTCTCTGTAATTTCCACTGCGTCATTCCGACGTCATGTTCAATGTTAGTGAGTGGGAAAGAGCTCGGTGTGTGCTGAACGTAACCCGATATATGTACACACAGAGGTTTGCTGATTTTTCTTAATGTAAATAATATGTTTAAATTCATTTTGAAACTGAAATATGTATTTTGTGAATGTAGATGAGAAACATGATTGAACGGAGATCAGAATTTAATTGTGTAACATGATTTATATAGTACTGTTAAAAAAACACACGTTAATGGTGACTTGAGGTTTTTTTTTTGTCTCATAATGCAGTCACTCATTCTTTGTGGTCAGTATTAGTTACATTGAGTAAAAGAAGAGAGAAATAGATATAAATCTGTACAGATGTTAATGACTGCTAGTTAACTTTAGGTTCTACTATGCAGATTGGTTTTTTTTATACGCCGAGTTGCTGAATCTACATCGAGACAGCGTTGAGTTTGACCAGGGGTTTCCATCTGAGACGAGGTGGAAAGAGAGAGGAGGCAGATTCCCTCATCTTCATCTTGTCGTGGAGAGTCGTCACCTGGAGGAAATATCCTGAACCAGCGCGCAGTGACATACATACACAACACATACTACCCGGGTAGACCACATACACACTGAATAGACTTGGACTTGAACAAATACGGATTCCAACTAAACTTTTGACTGGACACATTGAACTTTGGTATCATAACAGCTATAAGCTGAGAGGACAATTTATTTTATTTTTGTTTATTATTTTCCATATCTTTGGGGATTTTCAAATCTCAACAAGTTTCAACTTGAGTTTCTTATGTTGTGAGAATAAAAATAATTGTGTTTACCACTAACCTTCCCTCGCTCCTTGAGACGAATCAGAACGCAGTAAATATTTTTAGTGGTCTTGGTAAATCACTGAGGGTTACAAAAACAAACCAGTTAAGTGTTATTCTACCAAACTCACAAATGTTTACATGTTCTTTGCGTGGAGTTCGTGAATCTGGATCAGGTTTTTAGTGAGGAGGGAATTTATGCGCAGATTTACTCGCAGATTTACGAACATTTCATGAATGAGGTCCAATCAACGGAGATAATTACATTGAGTAAATCTAGAAGGGTTCAGTTCTGCCTCAGAGCCGCTGAGCAGTGCCCCACTGAGAGCTCTGATGATAATGTCTGATGAGGCTGCAGAGCCCTGCAGTCGTTCGTTACCACCAGAGCCTGTCAAACACTAATTAACCCCGATGTCACAATAATTAACTCTGAAATGCTTCCCCACAGCCGGTGCCAGTGTGTGCCGGTTCGTTAGAAGTCGTGCAGCAGCAGATGTGATGGTTTTGGTCGTGCGAGTCTGGTTTTTCCAGTTTGTCAAGAGATTTTTTTCCAATGATAATGGCAACAAACTGAACACGAGCCCTCTGTCTTTGTAGTATTGCTTTCAGATCTCAGGGTTCTGCTGATGGAATACAGATGTGTCCAACAGTTAGTACCCCCTCTTTTAATCTTGTTTCTTTTGTGATACAACATATAAATCATCTGATTGTAGTGGGTTCATTTTCAAACAATTCAGAGTTCAATGTTCTACCATTATTCACAAGTAGAAAACATTCGAGACAACCGAGAGCAACGTGTCAGAGCCTACAGACCTGACTGAGCACAAAAGAAAAAGTTAAAAAAAAAAATGGGCCAGAACATGAAGAGACTAGCATGAACAGCAACAACTGGAAGTTCCAGAAGTAGAAGAGCCAGCACCATGTTAAAGCCAGCAGGTACCAAACATCAGGTTGTCATGCGTCTGCAGGCTGAAGAAACTTGTCTAAAGCAAGTTAAAGCCAAGAACCAGGTTAAAAACCAAGCAGCCAAGGACCAAGGCCCGGTTCAAGTGTACAGCAGACAGTTTAAAACCAAGCTCTAACTGGAATAAGTCCAATATGAGGAGAAAATCACTTCTGGACTGATCAAGGCTTCCAGAACCTTTTGTTTCCAAACGGAAGCACTCTGAATACATTTCTGTAAAACGGCCCAAAACCTGAGTGATCCATCCAGACTAGAGTGATTTTATCGATTCTGCGATATATATATCGATATTTTGTTTCCCCAGAGAGAATCGATTTTTCAGCCGTGGGTATCGATATTCTAAGCTTCTTCCAAAACCCCCGTGTCCCACCTTTAAAAACTTGCAAGCAACAATTTGCACTGTTCAAATAAATGAAACTATTTTTTCTCAACAAATCTTTTATTCATTCTGTCCAGCATTTGCAAGCTGCCTGTCAGCCATATAATGTGTAATTGATGCTTTCTGTTCAATAAATTCAAACAAAGTCATTGGAACACTCACAAGGTGTCACCAAAATCACTTTGTTCCTTTAAAATCTTTCGGAAAATGATGTATTGTAAGATGAATATCGATATATCGTATTGTAGTGTATCGCTACAGCCCTAATCCAGACCTGTCTGCAACCAGTCCAAAACTCTCTAAAAGTCCAAAGAAATAGAAGTAGAAAACCAAGTCCAAAGACCAAATCAAAACCTGTTCAGAATAAACTCAAAACAGGTGCATAGGTCAGTGCAGTCATAATACAGTCCAAAACCAGTCTGAAACCACATTAAAGTCAGTCCAAACCCCAGAAGTAATCCAAAATTTCTCTAAAATGGAGGTCCAAGAATGTAAGCACAGAACCAAGAAAGGAGAACCTGAAGGGGCCAAGAATAAAACCCTGTGGAGCTCCACGGAAGAAGGGAGCTCTGATCCTGCCAAACCAGATTTAGTCCAAGACCAAATCAAAACCTGTTCAGAATAAACTCAAAACAGGTGCATAGGTAAGTGCAGTCATAATACAAGTCCAAAACCAGTCTGAAACCACATTAAAATCAGTCCAAACCCCAGAAGTAATCCAAAATTTCTCTAAAATGGAGGTCCAAGAATGTAAGCACAGAACCAAGAAAGGAGAACCTGAAGGGGCCAAGAATAAAACCCTGTGGAGCTCCACGGAAGAAGGGAGCTCTGATCCTGCCAAACCAGATTTAGTCCAAGACCAAATCAAAACCTGTTCAGAATAAACTCAAAACAGGTGCATAGGTCAGTGCAGTCATAATACAAGTCCAAAACCAGTCTGAAACCACATTAAAATCAGTCCAAACCCCAGAAGTAATCCAAAATTTCTCTTAAATGGAGGTCCAAGAATGTAAGCACAGAACCAAGAAAGGAGAACCTGAAGGGACCAAGAATAAAACCTTGTGGAGCTCCACAGAAGAAGGGAGCTCTGATCCTGCTAAACCAGATTTAGTCCAAGATCAAATCAAAACCTAACCAGAACACACCTGATACTAATCCAGATCAGAGGGAAGAGCAGTCATAATACAAGTCAGGAACCAGTCCAAAACCATCTAGAAACCAAATTAAAACCAGTCCAAATCCCGTATGTAGAATAAGATTCCAAAATCAGTGTGTAATCCAGCGCTAAAGTCCTTTTTACAGTTAGTCCTGGTCCAAAACCCAAATTCCCAGAACTGCACGGAGGAAACCGTTCATTTTTTAAACAATTCATTCACTTCCCTTTGGGGATTATTAAAGTATTATTGAACTGCGGGAGGAAGCTCTGATCCTGGCAGCAACTGGTTTTGTTGTGCGTCAGAGTCGGGGAGCGGTCCAGAGCTGCAACAGCACGAAAGCAACACGCCGGCGGAACATAAAACGCTTAGAGAACGGCGAGGAGCGATCAGCCGGAGAGAATCTCATCTGTTCCTCCTCTTCCTCCTCCGGAGCGTCCTGTCAGCAGCCTCGGGCTTCACACTCGCTCGCTCCAGAGGTGGTGACAGCGCTATTTTCAACCCGGCCAGAAAAAGTAGGGGCTGCCAGGGTGCACGTGACTGTGCGCGTGCGCGCGTGTTTTTATAACAACCTGACAGTGACAGATGCAGCTGGAGAGTCAGCGCCTGTTTTTGTGTGTGCTTAATTGCATTATGGGTAATAAAACTGATCCTGGAGCACATTGTGGTGGTAATAAATGTTTTTCTCTCCACGCACACACACACGCAGGTCTCTCCGGCGGACCCGTCTGGCTCGCCAGGATGTCGGCCCCCCTCCCCGCAGCACGCGCGCTCGGCCCGGCCCGCCCCCCCGGAGGTTCGCCGACTCATCGTGAACAAAAACGCCGGGGAGACGCTGCTGCAGCGCGCCGCCCGGCTGGGATACGAGGTAATGAGATCAAACACGGTCGGATCCCGTTCACGTCTTTAACCTTGTCTTCACGGTACCAGGCCCAGGCTCGGTACCGGGACTAGACTCCACGGTACCGGGACCAGGCTCCACATCAAGCAAGTCAGGAGTTTACATGGAAATGAAGCCGAGCGGCTTCGTCACTCATCCTCCTCCTCCAGAGATCATTAACTCACACTCCTCCTCTCGCTTTTCCCCGAGCTTTAATCCTTCGCTTCCTGATGGAAAAGAGTGCAGAGCCTCACCGCTCACATCCTCTCCGCGGTTAATTGAATTCGCCGTCGGCTCACCGCTCTTCCTGTGCTTTGATTGATTTTCCTAAAAAAAAAAAAAAAAAAAAGAAAAAAAGAATGGCTTCAGTGGAAAAATAACCTGAAACGCACACCTGCGCAGAATGAGAATGAATAGACGTGCAGCCGGTTTTAACCAAAGCAGAAGCAGCTTCCCGTGTTTGATTCAGACGACTTGCTGAAGAGAAAAACGTTCATATTAAAGGAGTTAAACTGGAAGGATTTAATGGCGGCTGAGAGCTCAGCGCAGTTTTTTCCACGCGAAAAAGATAAAACGGCAGCAAATGAAGAAGACGACTCGATCCCTTTGATCACACGCGCTGCGCTTTGTGAGTTTCGTCTGCGTGGTGGAGCTCAGATGATCCCAGGAGATGTGTTGTCGGGGGCAGCTGTCCCTGTCGGGGTCTCCTGAGGGAGCTCCGTCCTGAGGGAAGGACCGCTTCAACAGGACACGTGTTATTAAAGAGATACAAAGGACCTGGTCCCCAGCCCGGGGCCAGGCCTGGGGAAGGGGTTAATGGGTGGGCATCTGGTGGCCTGGCCTTCACCCAGCGGATCCCAGCTGGGCTCGACCAGAATAAACATGTCACATGTCGCAGGCGGCAGAAACTGGAGGCTCAAAGAGATGACGAGATACAGACAGACCGGCCTGATGACACAGTCTGGGCTCCAGAGCCAGTCTCCTCAAGACTGGAGCTGTTGACTTTTCTGGACGCTGTTGAACGTTGTTGGGGTTTTCCCAGGTAGATGACATGGTTGCTATGTTGTCCTGGGGGACAGGTCTATGGATGGGGCTCATCTAGTGGCCAGGACTTGCTCTCCTGCCTCCTAAAACATTCTCCTGCAGCAGCTTCCAGAGGTTGTCCCGAGGGTCAGGTGCCGTCTCCAAGTCCACAGAAGCTTTTTAGTGGTCGGGCAGACTGCAGGTCCACGGTTCCACGGCCATTTCCTGTATGAAGTTTTAGAACAAGTCGTGAACGACGCTGCAAACTGCACAAGCAAACAAAGCTATGGGAGTTTATTAGCTTAGAGGAGCTCACAAACACCAGCTGGAAATATGTCTCCGACTTCTCACTGATAATAAAATCTCTCCAAGTCCACGTCTCTATACCTGCTGGTCTCTGGACCACCAGTCAAAGAGGTCTTTTCAGGATCACATCTCACCAGATCAACGGAGTTACTAAAGACATTAACAAAGAGCCATCAAAGTTAGTTACAGTGATCCCTCGCCAATTTGCGCTTTAAATTCCGCGGTTTTAGTTATTCGCGGATTTTTCAGAAATATATAATATAAAAAAAAAAAAAATCAGGAAAAAAATTGCGGAAACATCACAGGATGTTGTGCGCGTTCTCTCGCAGCAAAGAAATGTTGTGAGCCAGCCTGTCCCCTTTAAGAAGGTGGCCTTATGGGTAATGTAATGTGTGTGTCGTGGGACGGCAGAATGAAAACGAGGTAAGATGAAAGAGCGGTTTGTTTACTACGGTTCAGAGACCAGAGGCTGTGAAGGTAACAGAAAGACCACAGTTGAGCCTGCAGTGCCTGCAGTGCCTCGCTACTTTTTTGCGGTTTTTAAACATATTTTAAACACATTATTTAGGCTCGGTGGGCTCCGGCTTCAGTTCGTGGATTTTGATTCTCGCGGGGGGGGGGCGCCGGTCCCCATTAACCGCGAAAAATAAGGGATCACTGAGCATGCTGAAATATTTCAGTAGTTCAACTGGTTTTTATCACTTGCGTAGAAAGCTTGATCATCTGCATAGAGATGGAGAACAGAAGTCCTGGTTTCTTTATTATTCCACAGAACTGGACCTTTTTTTTTGTGAAATTGAGTGTGTTTTTACGATTAAATTACACCAAAAACGTTGCGCGTAACATTTCCAGAACACCCGTGCGTCCAGACTGGGATGATTCCCAGCTGCGGGGACTCACTTAACGCGTCGCATTTCCTCCAGAACAGCTGCTGCAGGAAGCATTCGATCAAAACAACAGCTCTACCTGCAGGAGATGATGCGCTATGAAGCCCTCGTATAAAGTATAGCCTAACGGTTAAAACGTAGGAGGTTTCCTCTGTGATCATCATCATCACAGCCGTCGTCAGCTGAACCCGAGGCTGGAGGTTCAGGAAACGTCTGGAAACTGTGAGGAGACAGGAAACACACACACACACACACACACACTCTGGTGAATATTTCATGCTCAGTGCGACAGCTCCAGTCAGGACTCACGAGTGGCCATCTCTCTCTCTCTCTCTCTTTCTCTGAGGTGCAGCGGTGAAGCTAACGAGCTCAGTTTGCAAATTAAGCCGTCATTCATCACCACACACGCACGCACGGACACGCACGCACACGCACACACAGCTGGAGGAGAGAGGGAGGTTTGATTGTGTTTCACCTTAAATGTGAGCCACGTTTAACCCTTTCCAACCCGTAGTTGAAAGCCCTTCAGATCAGCGGTGACGCGTTAATCCATCACACGCACCCACTACGCCACCAACAATTATGCGTGAAAATGCATCCACTTCAGGAGAAACCTCTCTTTTTAATCCCATGTAGCGGCTTAGAAGAACAGTGTTGATTGAACTTATAATAACGAATAACTTATTTGCATAAATCGGGTCCAAGTTCAGCTTTTTTGGTGCTTTGCCTCCCCAACTCGCTTCGTTTAGATCCATGAGATGCCGTCATTCTGCTGCGTTCACTTCTCTATGTTTCACTTGGCAAAAAACCCTCTGGTGAGATCAGCCTGAGACCCCTCCCATCCCAAAGACGTTCACAGCTGTTTTCTCCGGCACACAACGCAACGAATCAATGGCAGGAGAGTTAAAGAGTTAGCACAACCGCTAATTACTTCAGTAGCGCTCCACTGCGGTCCTTGATTGTTGGTACTGGTCTGCCAACATCCCATGCTTCTTCAGTCGAGGCGTTTTCATCAACACAACCACTGGTCAGTGGATATTCTCTCTTTTCCGGGCCATCCTCTGTAAAAACTAGAGATGGCTGTGGTGAAGCCCGTCTGGTACCAACAACCACGCCACCTTCAGGGTCTCTTAAATCCTCTTTGCTCTCCTGTTGACCACATCTACATGCCCATCTTCACGTTTAGTTGAATAGAGGTTCAAGTTTTCCACCAATAATGTCGAATGTTACTTCCTTTATGCAGAAATGTTCTAACACTGGTATTGAAAATGTTATAGTTGAAGTATCAGTCTTGAAGAAAATGTATCAGTTTTGTTATGGATCTGGAAACATTTACCCAGATCTGCTCTCCAGTGGCTTTAACTGTAAATCAGCTGAAATCACATCCAGTTTGAACTGGTTGGATTTTATTTTCCATGTAAAGCACTGCATCATCTGCATATGAACACATCTGGTCTTGAGACTTCCAGCGCTGATAAGCATGTGTTTGCTCTTTAATTTCAAAAGCGTTCTGGCTTTCTTATCTCAGGTTTATCACTTTATGGTCACAGAGAATATCCAAGATTTTCATTGTCAATCTCAGTTTTTGTTTTGTTTTGTTTTGTCGTTTTTTTTTTTTTTATTTTACAATTTCAATGTCTGAATTTGAATTTGTAGCGTTACATCACTAGGATATATCTCTTGTCAGTTTTTAAGTCCCCAGTTCCCAGTTCCCAGTCTTTTGTCTGTCAGTGCACATCTTCTCATCTCCCTGCATGTCCACTCATCTCCAGGAGGTGGTGCTGTACTGCTTGGAGCGGCAGCTCTGCGACGTCAACCACAAAGACAACGCTGGCTACTGCGCTCTACATGAGGCCTGCGCTCGTGGCTGGCTGCCAATCATACGCCACCTGGTGGCGTACGGAGCTGACGTCAACTGCAGCGCTCAGGACGGGAGCAGGTGAGTTGTGGGCGGAGCCTAACAGCTGCTGGAAGTACGACTTTGATAAACAGGAAGTATGGTGGTCTGGTCTGTTTAAGTCCCAGGATGGCCATGCCCTCCTACTAAACCACCCGCCTCTTTTTCCAGACCACTCTCCTTGTGGCTTTTGTTTTAATTTTTATTTACATAAAAGAAAAGTATTTTCTCTGCTGCAACCATCCGAAAGAAGTTCAATTTTTAAATGACTGAAATCAACAACTGTGGTTTCTATCTGCTCACAGAGGTTTTCCAACATCTTCTAGTTGTATTTTCTTCATATTTACTTTTGATTTAAGCTGTTGAATATCTGACCATTATCCCCCATTAACACCCCACTCAATAATCAGTCTCATAAATTTGTTGGCCAACTCGGTCACCTGTGAATAATCTTTCTGGCTGGAGAACATTTAACTCCGAACAGCTTGAAAATGCTTTGATAACAGTTGCTCCTCTAAAATCATGGCTGATGTCTTTCCTTCTCAGCATTGTGTTAGCACATCCTTGAATGCTTCAGACCGGCAAAGGTCTGCATTAGTAGACCACGTGCCCTCTTTGATCTTCGGAAATAAATTTCATTTTCTCATCATTTTTGTACTGTTAAAAAAAACGTGGATGTAGTTGTTCGTCTGAGGTTGTAATCATCTAATACTGAGCACTGTGATTAGATCACGTTAGCATGATTAAAGGAAGGGCTCGTTAACTCGTTAACTCGTTACGTCTGGGTTGAGCTGCAGAAATGGCTGATGAACTGTTAGTCAGAGCTGTGGATTAGGATGATGACTGTGCGTTCACTGCCCCCGTCTCTTTTTTCCCGCCAGGCCTCTTCACGACGCTGTGGAAAACGACCACCTGGAGGTGGTGCGCTTCCTGCTGTCCTGCGGCGCCGATCCGACCCTCACCTCCTACTCTGGACGGGGACTGCTGGGCATGACACGCAGCGCTGCCATGGAAACCTTCCTGGAGGGTGAGCGGAGGGGGGGGGGGAGGTGGGTCACGCGGGGCTTGTTGACTCGAGCCGCCGACATGCTAACGTTCAGCGCTGTCGCTCAGTGGGCCGAGTCAGTAGATGTCAGGACCACGGGGGAAACGGACTCAAGCGTGTGATCAGCCCAACTGATTCAATTAACAATTAACAGCAAACGACCTCTCAAGGCCCGTTACACTAAAGTCAAAATAAGAAATAGGTTTAATGCCGCCCAGTTAAGTGCAGTTCGCTTTGACTGACCCTGGTTAAAACGAAGAAGCCTGGCAGTCAGGTGAAACACGCCCTCTTCAGCTGAAGTTACCACCAGCTCACCGTTTTAGCTCACATGGCTCACCCTTATGCTCATCACCATTATCTTCAATCTGATCAAACTCATCCAACCGTCTTCAGCGACACCAGCAGGGGCCAGAGGCTGAGGGCCGGTTCAGCCGGAGCAGCCTGCTTCTTCCAGAGCTACCAGCTGACAAGTTTCAATTCACAATTAACTGCAAAACTAGGGCTGTAGCGATACACTAAACTCACGATACGATACACGATATTCGGCTCACGATACGATATATATCGATATTCATCTTGCAATACATTTACATCATTTTCCGAAAGATTTTAAAGGGACAAAGTGATTTTGGTGACATCTTGTGAGTGTTCCAATGACTTTGTTTGAATTAATTGAACTGAAAGCATCAATTACACATTATATGGCTGACAGGCAGCTTGCAAATGCTGGACAAAATGAATAAAAGATGTGTTGAGGAAAATTGTTTCATTTATTTAAACAGTGCAAATTGTTGCTTCCAAGCTTTTAAAGGTGGGACACGGGGGTTTAGAAAGGAGCTTAGAATATCGATACCCGCTGGCCGAAAAATCGATACTCGATATTCGATAAAATATCGATATGTATCGCAGAATCGATAAAATCACTCAGCTTTATGCACAACACCACCTTTGGTTTTTTTTTTTTTTTTTTTTCCTTTTTTTTGTGTCTGCATTTACATTCATGGTTAGTGCCATTGTCTAGCAAAACCATCTAGTATGTATATGCAATTTAATCTTATATCAGAATTTTTTTTTTGTGGGAGTGTGAAAGGTGAATGTGTCCTTCACCAGTCCTCTCTGGCAGTAATCTTTTATTAACATCTTAAATCCTGATTTCATCAGAGAGGACTGAAAAACACCAGCAGTAAAACATTTAAAGACAACACAGTTAAAGAGACACAACAGTGAGTGTCTGGTGTGTGCTGGGTTGTGAAGTGTGAGATGGTGGATTGTGTTGTGACAGCAAACAGACTTAAAAGATAATATGTAGGAAGCAGAAACTACTAACAAGAAAACTGGATGAACACCTTCTACCAAGCGATAGATCTGTATATGGCGAATTGATGTCAACATCATTGATTGATTGTGTTGACAGTAGGGGGGGTGTTGGGGGAGAGGTGTAAAGAGTAAATGTGTGCCCATATACACTCACATCTAAGTTACCCAAGTACTAAGGAAACTGTTACCACTATTACTATCACCACTCTCCTTATCTTAGTCCATCTCAAGTCCTCCTGCGGGTGAGAAAACGCCAGCTAACTCCCATCACCCCAGGGCCAGACTGGCCCAAGAGGGTTCTTTACCCCCCGACCCGAGAGGTCAGGGGGCAAACACCCCTGAGGCATACGTCCACTGACAGGAGGGCCAGGCAGGGCACCCAGAACCGCGACGAGGCTCACCTAGCATCATTTCATATCAAATTATCCAAAAGGAGCACTGCCAGAGCTGGAACGAAAACGCCGCTGAGACCTGCAGTCCATCAGCTCACGACTCAGCTTGGTTCACAGCCCGCCGTTTGTGCTGACAGACCTGCCCCAACCTGCAGGAAACTGCTGGTGGCGTCGCTCCCAGAGCAGCAGGCTGACCAGCAACTGGTCCAGCGAGTCCTCGTTTCAGCTCCGGCAGCGCTCATTCAGGATGCTGTTTCAGCAGCAGTCCCTGAAACAAGGACGTTTGCACATATTTGATCAGAGCGAATGTATCAAATGAATCAGCACGACATAAGCCAAGTCGGCTAAGCTGAAGTAGCGAACAGTGACTGTAAGGTTGGCGTGTTGCTGCCAGTTTCTCTGCCCCGTTTGTTCAGCCCATTTGCAGCATGGCAGCACACAGCCCAAGTAAAAGGAGGCGTGAAAATCACTCCTCAGAGACCTACGGGTGACGTCACAGAGGGTTTGTCCGGCCCTCCTCAGCTTATGGTAGAAACCGACTCATTTTTTTAAACCAGCCTCTAGTGGACAGTTGAAGAGCTGCACATACTCCTATTTCTGGAAAGAGGCGCCATTTCCTAAAAATAAGAACATAAAGTTTAGAAAAAAATCTGTCCTTGTCATGGCTGCTTCTTTGCCCTCATCCACTCCTGTATCAGACGTGTCGGACTCATCAGGGGAGGTCAGAGCGGTTCTTCTGGGTTTTTTTTTTTTGTCTAGATTATAGCGCTGCATCACGGCTGGCTGCCAACTTGAAACGCCTTTAGCATGCACACGAAACTTGCAATAAAAGCCATGAAAACTCAAGGTCGTCTATGTAGAGAAAAAAGAAACGGCGATGGTGGGAGAGAAAAACAGTGGAATAAATGAGAAGGAGGCAGAGGGAGGAAGGTAGCGCCGCCTGAGTGTGTGTGTGTGTGCGCGCACGAGTGTGTGCATGTGTGTGTGTGTGTGTGAGCTCGGCGGCCTGTCTGATTGCCGTTCGCCGCCTGTGTTTGCTCTCCTCCTCTGTCTCTTTCTTCCCTCGCTCTCTCCAGAGGGGTTTAATGAGGCTCGGCTGCTGAATCCCAGAGCAGCTCACACTCACTCACACACACTCACACACGCTCCTGCCAGCTCCGTCTGCTCAGCGCCGAGCGCCTCGGCGACGAGCCGGCACCGCCTGAGCACAAACACGCTCGCCTCCTTCTCTCTGAGGCGCCGTTGTCTTCATGTGGCTCTCTGATTGGTCGGCTCTGATCAGCCTAACGCTGCGCCTCTGCTCTGCCCGCAGACTATCTGACCGACATCCAGGGACGGCCGGAGGGCGATCCGGGGATCTGCTGGGAGTTTTATGGCAGCTCTGTCTGCGGTTAGTTCCCACACAAATACACAACACTGTGTGCGCACACACACAAATGAAAGAAGGATGTTGTCATCTACGATAAGAGAAGAACTGAGAAGATTAAACTGCAACCATGAATAAGAAAGAGTTGAGATGATATAAAAAATACATAATAAAAAAAGCATATATACAGGAGCAATTCAGGAGCCGACTCTGAGGTCTGTGGGATAGACCATCACCATGAAAGCATGCATTGTACTAACTGAGGAGTACCACAAGGCTCCATATGAGGACCTCTGCATCTTTCATTCTACACGTTCCCATGCAGATCATCTCTTGTTGATTAAAGTGTCGGCGCTGACCACTGCTTTACTGTGATGCCTGTCAATACCAGAACGATTTAAGTGTAAGAAGGAATGACAACATTAAAAACTTCGGTGTGTGTCAGAGTTCTGAAAGGTAATAATTGAAGTTTGTTAAATGACATGAAATTAAGACGGCGAGAACAATCATAAACTATGTTGAGTTCATACTGTCTGCAAAGTAGAGGTCTTCACGGGTCCACTTTCATGGACCCGAACCCGAATAGACCAGTGAAAATTCGACCCGAAACCGACCTGACCCGAGCTATTATCATAAGTCCGGGAGTCCGAACCCGAATGGACCCGCAATATTTGGACCCGGAACCGACCCAACCCGAGTCTTTAGTTTCCGACCACGAACCGAACCGAGTTACCTGAATAGAACCGAGACAATCCAGCCCATAGTTGCTCATGTTAAAAGTTGTCTAGCGTTGAATAAAACTTAAATTTCTTACCTAAAGTTGTCTTCTTCTACCTTGTTCAGTTGCTACATAGGCTACGTGATGTAAACAACAATAAATCCACGTCATTATTTTATTTGTGGATACATATGCTATTGGTAGCAACTGCTAACGTTAATAGCCTACACCGTAAATATATTCTCTCATGCAGCGTTGTCATGTTGGCGATCCGTTGTGCTTTACAGCTGCCGGGCATACCGCTAATAACACGCTACGGCAACACGGTTGTTTCATGACAAACATGCCACGTTAATTAATAATCATTAAACTGACCCGAGTCCTGACACTGGCTGCCACTGCCAATATCTTTACCTCTCTCGAGTAAACGCGGACCCAGCCTGTCAGAGAGCACCGACCGGACCCGAGACTAACTGTACCGATTCCGACCCGAACCTGGAGTTACGTCTTTTGAATGGACCCGAGACCCGATTCGGGTTGGAACCTCGGGTTTTCAGGTTGTTCCGAAGACCTTTACTGCAAAGACATAAATGTTAAAGTAAATGTAAGAAAAACAAAATAAGTGATTTTTATCCCAACTTTTTCTGATTTGGGTTGTAGAACTTGAGAGCTCAGAATGAAAAGAATCAGTGGTATCAGAGGACGTTCCAGTGTAGATGCTGGTAATGTTGGGGCTGACAGGACACATGAGGTTTAAAAAAAATCTCACAAAATATAGGATGATGAACCATACCTTGATGAAGTCAAAAAAGACCAAGCTAAACTGTAATAATGTAGTGAGAGCATAATGCAGTAGACTCTGTAGAATCGCAAGGATTGGACCTAAAAGAACCAGGACTGTAAGAAGAAGACCTAAATTAAACAGAGGAACTCTGGATTCGGTCTTAATTATTCTTTGTTGCTCCTCCAGAGCCGTCCAGTGATGGGGGGGTCTATAACATCCTGGCTGACCCGCCGGGACCAGACGAGGACGAAGAGGATGAGGAGGAGGGCTTCGATGAGGAGCACCGGCCCAGGAGGGAGGTGTTTGAGTTCGAGCTCTCCGATCGGCCACTGCTCCCATGCTACAACATCCAGGTGTCGCTGTCACAGGGGTGAGTCAGAAACACAGCAGGTTCAGCCAGAAAAACCGGTACTGAAGATGTGTGGATTACAGAACCAAGTACTTAATGACATTGGAGGAAGGTTCTTGTTAACATGAAGGATGTAGTCTGGAGGGGTTTGGCAGTAACATCCCAGAGAAAACATCTACAGCAGGGGTGTCAGACTCATTTTTTCACTGAGGGCCACATAGCATCATGGTTGCCCTCAAAGGGCCAGATTGACAACATGAATGTTAACAAACTAACAAATTCAACTACACCTTATTATATTGTTAAATAACGGTTTCTGTATTTATTATGTATTCAAGTTTCAAATATTTAAGTCATTATTTTGTTAAACTCAGGGTTTGTGGTTGTAAGAGTATCCATTACCTTGGTTTCAGAAGCGGAAGCGGTTCTTTGTTTTTCTTGCGGGCTAAATTTAGCATACTTAGCTAACTCTTTCACAACTGACACCCACCTCATAACACAAAAGACATACTGTTATTTCACCTTATTTCACCTGGAGTCCATCAGTTCTGAAAAATCATCTTGCTCATAGCTACCGTTATCGTTGTGGGTAACAACGAAATGCATGATGGGAGATGTAGTTTATTGTCAGTGCGCTTTAAAGTGGTGTAAGCTTATTTTAAGTCTTAAAATATTGGTTTAAAATATAAGCCAATAATGCCCAAGCTCTCAAGGGCCACATAAAATAACGTGGCGGGCCACATTTGGCCCGCGGGCCTTGTGTTTGACACATGTGATCTACAGGGTCTAAGGACTGAAAGGTGGACTTCCTCCTCAGTCCTTTCAGCCGTTGTGTCTCCAGTTATGGTGACAGCACCAGTTTAGTGAGAACTACCACTCCAAACCACCTGGTGGCGGTAGTGCACCACTTTGCTGTTTAGTCAACCGCCAATAAATACAAAGAAGAAGACAGCAAAGCTGAAGAAATGAAAGAAGAAAATTGCATTTGTGTTTGCTGCTTGTTTAAAGCACAACGGTGGCACCGAATGAAACCCGTAGATGAAGTTAACGTTAGGCGGCTGAATGACATCATTTTCTGCCCAAAGCACATCCAATCAGCACCAATTCAACACCACCAACCCCTCATGGCCGTTCCTGGTAACGAATCAAAGCTTTAGACGCCGTAAAACCACCCCAGAACCCCACTAGAGGAAACGCATGAGAGATTGAATAAATAGGGGTGAACTAAACTTGATCTGGAAGGACTAAAGACTTTGTTGTTAAGGTCTGCTGCTAAAGGATGCTGGAACTTAGAGATGAAGAGACAAGGATTCAGACTAGATGAATCAGCCGTTTAATCTCAGATAGTGAGGCTTGTTGGAGTTCCAGGAACTCAGATGTTCAGTATGGAGACAGACAGAGCCGATATCCATTTCATCCATCTTTTTTGAATTTTCTATAAGGTCCTGGTAGAACATTGTCTCAACAGCGTAACCAGTCATTCTGATGGTACAATGCCTGACGCCATGCAGACTCGTGGGCCTCCCTGGTGGCTCAGTGAGAGGTCCTGGGTGCGTCAGGAAGAGCATCCGGATCACTCGGCTGTGGCAACCCCGAACAGGGAGCAGCTGAAATGGGTGTTAGATGACTGTCCGTCGAGCCGGTTCTGATAGAGGTGTCAAAGAAGCAGATCAACTCAAGCTGTTCCTGAGATATCGCTTTGCATTTTGTGCAAAGTGTCCCGCGTCTGCCTCGGGGCAACCCCAGCAGGCATCCTCACCCCCTGCAGGAATCGCCTCCACTGAGTCCTCATTATGTGGGGGAGCAGCGTCTGTCGGGGAGAGTCCATCCCTGGTCCAGACGTGGGTTACCGGGGGTTCCCCACCCCCACAGCCAGGCCTGAGGGAGGGACGTGGGCCATCCTGATTCTCCTCTTTCGAATCAGCCTGATTCATCTTGATTGAAATTTGATTTCCAGGGAACAGTACCTGCGGATGCAGGGAAGAAACTGCCTCTGGTCATTGCTACTGCCCCTGGAAATCAATTTGTTCCTCTGAAGATTGGCTCACGGGCGCTGAAGGCATTGCGGGGGGGATCACTTAAAGGAATCACGGTGTTCACGTGTTTCTATAAATGACATCATCGAAGTAAACGTTGGAGCGATTTTTTTAATGACTGTTTTCCTCAAAGTGAGCAGTGGATGTTTCTGGAAGACCATCTCCAGCTGCTGCTGCCGGGAAAGGCACTGTTGACGTCTTCACCGCCCGCAGAGCATTTAAAAAATGCAGATATTTTTGTCTGCTGGTGGGGGTGCGCTCACCTGGGTGTGTGTACGCACGTGTCTGTGTGTGTGTGAGCGTCAGGGCAAAGCTCAGCCATGCACGACGCAGAGGAGAAGAGCAGGGCTGGATTCACACAGCTACGCTGCAGCAACGCGTAGCGGGTGGCGTTTTTGACGTTTCCTCGTCACAACTAAACTTAGAATTAGCCCCGCCTCCGCACACGTTTCCATCGGCTGATCAGCTGCAACATGCATTGATACATGCAAAATAAAATTAAATAAAGTTGACTTGTCCTTCGGCGGAGGGCTCCCATGATACAACGCTGCTCCTGTATGAGTGCAGCTGGTTTCGGTCTGGATCAGCCTGAATGGACACGCCTGGTCGGACGAGGCGAAGACATACGTTTTGGTAAACCGCTTGTCCAGAACCAGTCCCCAGAGGTCTGGACCTTGTTCCACTCAGGGTAAAAAGGGTCGGGCTGAAGCTCTTTGGACCAGGGAACCAGCTATAACTGGACAGCGGTTTGGAGCGCCCAGCCTTGTTGGAGTCCTCAGGTCCTGGATCGTAGAGGAGACTCCATCATTCTGCTGGGGGACTGGAGCATTTTTAATCAGTAAGAATGGTGTTAGCTAGAAGGATATAACTGGTAGGAACAGCTTCTCTGATCTGAACGTCAGCGCCCGGAGGTGCACGTGATGGCAGGATGCGTTTCAATGCCAGTGGATTTGTGGCTTTGTGTTCTGGAGAAGAGAAGTGAAGAGAGGAGCTGAACTGTCGACGGATCACCATCTGGTGGTGAGTTGGATCAGATGGTGGGGGAGGATGCCAGACAGACTCGGTGAACTCTAACGCGTAGCTGCAGCTGCCCATGTCACCCCACCCCCCCAACCAGAAACCGCAACTGGCTGTTGTAGAAGTCCAGTTGGTACCTCAGATTCAGAAGGAACAGTGCTGGTCATGGAAGACTGGACCAGCTCCATCCTCACTGGGATCCTGGAGGGGGCGACCACGCTCCTCAGGGGGATTTCCTGGGAGCAATAAGCCATCCAGTCCCCACTCAAATAAATCAGATTTATTCCAGGTGGGAGATGAACCCCATCAGTATGGAGCCCCGTTTGGGTCAAAATTTAATGAATAAATGAAGTCTATTATTATGAAATACAGGCATTTATTACTATGAAACATTTCCCATTATTATGAAATGCATGTTTATTATTATGAATTATTTCCCATAATTATGATAATGGTTTCATTTTTCATAAGAATGCTTTGTATCAATCACAGCAGAGAGGGCGGAGCCATTTATGTGATTGGCTCCTCTTTCATTCAGGCATAAGCAACAGAACAGTGAATATCGATAGTGGGCGAGAGGTGCAATCTATATACTCCAGGGCAGTAGGTGGCAGAATGCACCTCAGTTTACGGTTAAAAGTTGACATCGACTAAGAAACGTAGCGCGAAATGTTGGGAAAACTTGATTTTGACAGCATGGCGACAGGAGAAAGATCCTTTTCTGACTTATTCCGAGAGGTAGCCAACAGGCTCGATGTGAGTCCCCCACCAACTGAATGGAGAAGGATCAGCCAATGAGCATGCAGGTCAACCACTGGTCCCGCCCAGTTGCAAAATGTCATTATTATGTAAAAGCTCATTCTTATGAAAAATGAAGCCATTATGTAAAAACTCATTCTTAGATAAAAAAAAGCCATTCTGAAACAAACTATTATGCATTAAACTAAGATTAGATAATAATAAAAATATATTTCATAATAATTACATTTTTTCATAATAATGGAAAATATTTCATAATAATAAACAAGTAAATCATAATAATGGATACTTATAATAATAATAATAAACGCCTGTATTTCATAATAATAGACTCATTTATTCATTGAATTATGACCCAAATGGGGCTCCATACATCAGGGCTGCCCTCTGTCACTGATTGTTCTTTTGCTTTTCTGCTGTAATCTCACATGTCACTTTTATTTCGATCCCAAATTTAATCAGCCAGACCTCGTAGACCTCAAAAACAGGCATCGTTAGGAAGGGGTTAATACAAACTGTCATTTCATGACGTAACCAGCATCAACAACCAATGGAAACGTCGTCTGCTGGTTGTAGTCGAGTTCATTCTGTCACCATGTAAATGACCCTGTGAGGTTCCCAGTCTTTGTCAAATCTTGAGTCTTTGACTTAAACCTCTGGATTGTAGTTTTTAGACGTGAGACGGTGACATCTGCTCGTCATTCAGAAGTCTTCCTAAAGTTCCAGTAGAGAGTTTGGTTGACATTAAACGGACTGAAGCCTGCAGGTGTGGCAGCAGAGTGAAGGTAACGCCTCACTGGCCACGGTTACATGATGTTTTTTAATTCGGAATTAAATAATTCCGAATTAAACTATTTTCCTTCGAGTTTACATGGAAATAGTAATTCCGAATTGAGGTTTACATGGAAAACACATTTGTTCGGCTTTATCCAATTCTGCTTAAGGTCTGGGGGTTGGGAAGGGTTCTGATTGGATAGGGGGGCGGACGTCTTTACATCTACCGGAAGAAAACAAACTAGCAACAACTCGATTAGCAGCAACATTCCACTTATTTTTGACCTGGGTGCCGTCTCTATCTGCGAAACCTCCTTCATTTAACCTGGCCGCTACAACTTTGAAAAGCTCACAATTTTTATGTTTCCTGCCATCTGTTCTTTTAATTATTTCCACTTCCTCCAAGCTATTTATTAAATAAATCGTCTCTGCTCTTGACCACCGTTTACTGCGGGCTGCCATCTTGAAACTTTGTTTTGAAAACAAGCCCAGCGCGGAATGTAAGCGTCATCGTGACAGACAGGCAAGAGAACGAGCATGCGCAGAAAGACGGGAATTAATTTAAAGTGGAATGAGTGTATACATGACCGCGGAATTATTCTATTAGGATTTAAAATCAGAATAAACCAGCCACTTACTTAGGAATTAAGTTTGTTTCGGAATTGACATTTTCATATGGAATTAGGTGTTTACATGGTAACTTTTATGCGGATTTAACTTGAATTCTGAATTAAAGAGGAATTAAACTTCCCATGTAAAGGCACGGACTGAGCTGTAATCTGAAGGTGGGAGAGCCCAAGACGAGCCCCCAGCATGACTGAACACTGAAGGTCTACAAAGACCACGCCCACACACAGACGGCGTTTTTCTCCGCCGTTCCACGCTCACGTTCCTCCTCAGTGCTGTTCAAACACATCTTTTCACTCTCAGGCCCCAATTAGGAGACAGGAGGCAGCTCAGGAAGGAAGGAAGGGAGCAGAGGAGTAGAGAGAGAGGTGATGAAGGGCGGCGCGAGGGGGAGGACGGACGAGGGGGTTGTTAATGAGGATCGCATCGCCGTGGCGACGCCGCTAATTGGCTTCGACTCCGTCTCGCTCCCTCCGCTCTCTTTTCCTCCCTGTGCTCCGTGGCTTTTTTCCTCCGCGGCGTCTGATGTCATATTAACAGCTCTTCCTGGAAATGAGGCCGGCGCGCGGCGGCGCACCTGCCGGTTGACATTCAGACAGCAACACGTGGCCTCGTGCACAGCTGCGCGCGTGTGCGTGTGGATGCTAATCTGGCTCCACACGCCGCACATCTGGCGATCAGGGAAAGCGCCACCGCCGATGCTTCGCTCTTCAGCAGCAGGACATTTTAACAGAGAAATCCCATTCTTCACGCGTTAGACGCCACGAAACGTTTCATCTGCGCCCAGCGTCGGCTGAGGTCGTGTTTACTGAGCTCCACTTTAATTAAAGAAAAAAAGAAATGCGGAGTAATGACAGTGATTACAGGAAGGCTGGAAAAAAGAGCTGTGAAGATCAAGAAAAAAACCCTGTTTGGTTGAATTTTTAATTAAAAGATGAATCTCACCTCATTTATGAAAATCAGCTCTAAAATTAGAAACGAACTTCTCTGCTCAGGTGCTTTTTGAAAAAGGCAAATAAACGGTTACGAGCACATATCTCCACCGAGATGGAACAAAGACGGAGCATCAGTGGACAGATCTGATCAGGATCGATATGAGGGAATATTAGTTCAGCTAACCGAGCTGAGGCGGACATCTTCCAGCCACGAACGCTCGAAAATGAACTGGACAATCTTGTGCAACACCACGAGTTCCATGGAGGTTCCTTCATGGTCCTTCGGTCCGTCTTGGATCAGCCAGAAGACACTTGAGGAGACGTAACGAAGCTGAGCTGAGCTGAGCAGAAGATTCCTCCTCCTCCTCTTCTGATTGTTGCCTGGAGTTATTCTGGCTACTCGACAGGAACCCAAGATTAAAATAAGATGTCTGAACGTTAGTTTCAGATGGTCATCTGAATGAAAGACACCAGCACTTCACTGTGGTGACGGTCGGAGACGAAAGCAAATATTTCTGAACAGCTGTTTTCAAAAATGTGGTTCTGATCTTTTGTGTTTGGCGAGTAGAACCAGAGAACAGAAATATGAGTGTTAACCCATTACCATTCCGACGGCCTGTAATTTACAAAACTAAACCGGAATTTACACAGCTCATATGTTACATGAGGTAGTCATTAGGAATGCACGCGATTAGTCGTCTAAATGATTAAACATCCGCCCACTTACTAGTCGGCACCAGAAATATTAGTCGTTTAAACCAATTTGTGTTTTATTCATGTACAAGGCCGCTTAACTGTCATACAGCCGCCCGCCACTAGTCGGGGCTACAGAGCCGTCAGACAGCAGTCCTCCTCTCCGCGGCAATGCTCGAGTAGACTGGAGTTTTAAAACGGCACAGTGGGAAGATGTCCTCTCGCAAAACCAGCGCAGTTTGGCGGTACTTTAATCTAGAAAATGAAAACAAGGTAGTATGTAGACTGTGTCAGAAATAACTGGCATACAATCACTCGACTGGAGCAATGCGCAACCACATTTGACTCAAGAATTTGGATGTTAATCTGCACGAGACGACGGCTACTGATGCTAGCGGTGCTAGCCACACTCAGGCCCATTTGACATTGTTTACCCGGAGACGTGTTCTCCCGTCCGGTCTGAGAGGATAACGCAGCTCATCACGATAACGACTTCGCAAGATATGACTTCCACTTAACTTTGTGGAAGGTAAAGGCTTCAGGAAGCTAATGGAATACGTTGAGCCCGAATACACTGTGCCGGGACGCAAACTGATAACTTCCAGGCTGGAGCGCATCCATCGACTAGTCGACTATCTTAATTAAAATTTTCGTTTAGTCGACAGGGAAATTAGTCGCCAGGAACATACCTAGGAACATATCTTTGGAAAGCTAAGATTCTTGTGATTCAATCGATGCAAACCATTTCAGGGTATAATCATAACAGCAGGTACAATCAACACCTGTGTCACACCACAAACAAACAAACAGTTACGAAATCAACGCAACTCACCTTATAAGCCTTATAAATCTCGTCCGATCAAAAATATTCCCACAAAAATGGGTTACATTCACAAAGGTCCAGTGGATTCAATCCAGTATAGTATTTAGTCCAAAATGCATTATTATACCAGTAAATATCCACAAACAGCCGCTGCATCATTTAAAAATTAGCCGGTCGACGGTCGAACTTCCAGGCTTTGTTTGCTGTGACTGGCAGTTTGCGTGTTTCATAATCGATTCTTTGGTTTTAAAATGGAGCCTGTAAGCTAATGTTTAGATTGACACCTCATACGGCCATATAGCAGCTTCCCTGTCCTGTCCACAGCCTACAATAGCCATTGAGGGCCAGCGTTGAAAGGAAGCCTATGCCCCCATTGTGTCGTGTAAAAACTGAGCCAGTTAGAACCAATTGTGCTGATGACTGGCGCATTGTATAGCCAATGAAATTCTGAACACAGCGATGTGTCGCTTCAGGGGGCGGAGACAAAGCCACAAGCAGGAAAGACCTGCATAACTGCAAATTAATTTGGTGCGTCAAACTTGCATCAGTGGTCAATTGCTGTGTGGCTTGTTTATATAAATAATGCTGCAAATAACCTGTAATTGGTTATAATTGTAAATGTGTATAAATATGTGAATAGTTTGCTATGTTTGCCGTGTTGTAAAAGGTATTTATGTTCTTTATCCGAGGTATGTGGCCATGGTTATCCAAGTGTCCTTTTGGAGTCTCCAAATGGACATTTTTGGAAGCGCCTAGACATACTTTTCCAAAAACATGTGTAAAATACTCATTTTTTGTGGTATTGTTATCAAATTTGAACTTGCACTAGGTAAGGTTTCATGCTGTGGTCCCATTATGTTTTCCAGCTAATAAGTCACAGCTGCACTCATCTGTTTACAAAAGAAAATTCAGGCAGAAATAAAAAACTTCTATTTCTGTGTGTTCAGACTTAGATTACTCAATGCTAGTAGCACTTACAGTGATTCTGATAGTTGGGGGGAAAACTTCAGAGTGTTACCTTTCAAAAGAGACCAAAACCATCCATGTGCTTCAAACGTTCAAGAACAGCTTTCAATTTACTTTGGGTATGCCTTGGTTAAGCGTTCCCAGACAACTGACTTCTGAAACGGTCGTGGTTTGTTTTCTTTAGTGCTTGTGTCTCTTTGTTCGGCACATCTTGGTTAAATTGTCCATCTCTCCTGATTGTTTTTTCCAGGACCAGGAACTGGCTCCTGCTCTCCGATGTCCTGGGTCGCCTCCGGATGACGTCCCGCTCCTTCCGCCGCCTCTTCCCTCAGCTCAACGTGCAGTCCATCCCCGAGGACGAGTTCTACCGGCAGGCGTCCCTGTCGCAACTCCTGACGGGTCCAGATGAGCAGGAGCTGGCCTCCTTCAGGCCAGACGTCACGGACCCCCTGGAGCTAGTGGAGGCCACGCCCGAGCTGGCCGGCATGCTGGGCTCCTCCCTGGAATTTGTAGACAGTCGCCGGGACTTGATGGGAGCTTTGCCACCCCCGACCCCGCCACCAGGACCGCTTCTGTCCGTCTTACCAACGGTGCCGTCGCAGCCGCAGGGAACCGAGGCTGCACCTGACAGCAGGACTGCAGAGTCCGGCTCAGGACCCAAGCATCTGGGGTGCTCTGTCCGGTCTGCCAAACTAGACGTTAGCATGTGGGAGCCTCAGAAGCTCCAGTGTAAGCCTGCTGGGGCTCCCGCACCGGCAAAACCAAGTCCACTGGTGGAGGCGAGCAGGTGGGACCCTCAAAAACAACGCAGCCAGAACTCCGGGCTCAGCGATTCTGCTAATCCAGACCCTAAACTGGACTCCAGCATGCAGGAACATCAAAGCCAAGGAAGTAAGACTTCGGGACTGAACTCCATCAAACCTGACATGGCGTCTGATGCCGACATGCAGGAACCTCAACAGCTACGCAGTCGGAGCGCCGGGAATCCTGACACCAAAGTGGAGTCTGGAACATCTGAACCAGCCAGACTTCAGGTTAAGAACTCTGGGAATTCTAATCTTGGATGTCTAAACGGCGACAAGAGTCCAGCGAGTAAGGTTGGCGGGGTCATAGATTCTCCGGATCAACCTGCTTTACCTGATTCGCAACGACTGCGAAGTGAGGCCACTGGGACATCGAATCCTGTCAATCCGGAGACGCCGGAGCATCAGGGAGTAAAGAAAGTGGCCGACGCCAGCACAGCGCTCAAACGAGAATCGGGCCAACAGGACTCCTACGGCCCAGCGGGCAAGAGCATAAAGATGGACGCCGCCTGGCAGAGGAACCTGGCCAACGTCAGAGTCCACATCAGAGACCTGGGGATGAAGGTCGCCTCCATCCGCAGGGACATGAAGAAGGAGGCGGGAAAAGTGCTGAGCAAAGGTGGCAGAACCAAAACGAAGTCGTGAGACGGTGAAGCACCGCCGGGGAACAGCCGGACTGAGAAAACACGAGCGGACGCTGTAAACCCGCGGCTTCTGCGCAGAGACAGCAACTGTATCATGTGTGTTTGTAAACTGTAAATATACTTTTTTTATTTATGAGCAAAGATGCAGCTCTTTGTTCTGTACATGAGGTCTGGTGTAAATATGACGCCGTTGTCTTGGTGGGTCGGGGGGGTGGGGGGTGGATGCTGGCTTTTGTCACTAAACTATCACTGTCCAATAAACATGAAGAAGAACTGAGGAAGATCTTCTTTGAATTATTCAGCTGAGGTGAAGCCAGGTGTTGGCTCATGGGGCTTTTCTACGGCGTCGGCTGTAACCACATCCCGTCAAGCACTCCGGAGGGGATTTTAGCTGGGATTCAACACATTCAGACCACTTATGTTGCACAGAAACCCTTAAAAGGTCTCTCTTATTGAAGGTAAAGCTATAATGAACTCCTGCTGTTTTCTTGGATATTGTTTCTTGTCTAGTTTAGAAACCATAAAACAATTCAAAGCCTCACTGATGGAAACAGCTGTTCCACAGTTCGGTCCAGAGGTTTCATTTCCATTTACACACCGACACAATGGATTTGAGATAAAACAATAAAAATGTAGGTGTTTAGCTTTCATAAGTTTTGCTAAGATACAGCATTTACCAGTTAGCGGTTGTAGCCATATTAAGCAAAGTACCTCAGTTTTCAGGGGCTCAAATATTACAGCTGACTGAAAAGTTAATAGTCCAGGTGCGGCCCTTTCTCTCATCACTTCGAGACAAATGAAACTGACAAAAGGTTTGGAGCTGATATCAGGTAACGAGCTCATATTTGAGCTCCCGATATGAAGAACAAGGAGATCTCAGAGCGAGTGAGGGAGGCCGTCATTAGGCTGAAAAACAACACGGATCTCACGTAGCCGCAAGCCATAATTATGGTCTAAGCAGCTCTGCAGCAGCGCCATCACTTTACTCCGAAGCTTTCCGTCAGTACGCAGAAACTGAGATTTTTAAAAGAATTCGTTCGTGAGATATTGACGTGCAAGTTGTCGTGTCCCCGACGGACGAAACATCGAGAAGTTTAACGTCCCTCCACAGGTTGTCGTAGTCATGAGCAACGGCAAGTTTTGTGAAGTTTGGGTGGTTGCCTCACCAGATACAAGCCAAGAAACAAAGCCACTCCCACAAATTTAACTGGTGCGTAACAGCGAACAGCCTCAGACCAGTTTACTTTAGTTTCACCTTTATTTCTTTTCTATTTTCAAAATTCCAAGATTTTATTTATTTTCTTTTCAATGACAAATGGACAACAAACACCTTCCAAGTCTGCCCAAGAATGAAATTTTGCTCAACTCCCTGAAGTATTTATTAGCTCAAATGGAGACGTAAACTTCTATGAAAATCAGACATTTTCATTGACTCATGAAGTTTGATTGGCAGCTGGCAGCTACCTTCCAAGGTAAGTTGAGTCAAAAGATGACTGTACCAACATTCACATTACTAAACAAAAATATAAACGCAACACTTGTTTTTGTCTCATTTTTAATGAGCTGAACTCAAAAACCTAAAACCATTTCTCTCAAATATTGTTCATAAATCTGTGTGAGTGAGATGATCCATCCACCTCACAGGTGTGGCTAATCAAGATGCTGATTGGACAGAATGATTATTACACAGGTGTATCTTTGACTGAACTCAATAAAAAGACGCTCTAAGCTGTTTCCCGTGAAATGAATGTTCATTTCTCTACCATAAGCCATCTCCAGCGTTGCCAGGTGTACGATAATTATCGTATTTGTACAATAATTTGTACGACATACGATCAATGATCCAAAAAAAGGCCAAATGTACAATAATTTGACTATTTCAAATTATTGCCTGCCGCAACTGTCTACCGGAGGGTTTTCTTTGTGAACCCTGAAGGCATCTGTTCCCATGTGACAACTAGCATGATAGGCTGAATGGGCTAAATGGTCAGCTTCGCCCGCTATTTAACACTAGAGTGATTATATTTGACTATAGCACATCATTGGGCTTATTTTGGTTATGACAGATGTACGATAATTTCCCTCAAAATACGATAATTTTGAGTCTCTGGTACGATAATCCTACATTTCCCACCTAGCAACACTGGCCGTCTTCTAAGGCGTTTTCAGAAATTTGGCAGTACATCCAACCGGGCTCACAACCTCAGACCACGTGTGACCTCATCCAGCATCTTCACCTCCAAGATGGTCTGAGACCAGCCACCTGGACACCTGCTGCAACAATCGGTTTGCAAAACCAAAGTATTTCTGCACAAACTGTCAGAAACCGTCTCAGGGAAGCTCATCTGCATGATCCTCGTCTTCATCGGGGTCTCGACTTGACTTTAAAGTCATCAGTGACTTGAGTGGGCAACTGCTCTCATACCTAATGGAGTTTGGTACTTTGGAGCGTTGTTCTCTTCACGGATGGCAGACAGCTTGTATGGTGTCATGTGGGTGAGCGGTTTGCTGAAGTCAACGTTGTGGATAAAGTGGTCCATGGTGGTGGGGGGTTATGGTCTGGGCAGGTGTATGTTATCCATAACAAACACAGGTGCATTATATTGATACCATCTTGACTGCTCAGAGATACCGTGGCTAGATCCTCAGGCCCATTGTTGTGCCAATCATCCATGACCATCACCTCGTGTTGCAGCATGATGATGCACAGCCCCATGTTTCAAGGATCTGTCCACAGTTCCTGGAAGCTGAAAACATCCCAGTTCTTACATGACCAGCGTCCTCACCAGACATGTCACCCATTGAGCATGTTTAGGTGCGTGCTAGATCAGAGTTTACAACAGTGTTCCAGCTCCTGCCAACATCCAGGAACTTCACACAACCATTGAAAGAGGAGAGGCCACAATCAGAAAAGGAGATGTGTTGCACTGCCTGAGGCCAGTGGTGGTCACACCAGATACTGACTGGTTTTCAGACCCCCCCCCCTACAGTCAAACGGTATATTTTGCAGGATCTTAATATGCCACATGTGAGGTGGATGGATTCTAGAGTCTGGTTCATTGTTATAAAGGAGAGAAAGCTCCGGTGAGCTCAACAACGTCAGAAGACTGCAAAACCACAGAAAACGACTAAAGAGGTTGATTCCAGAATAAGTTTTCCTTGCTGAAAAATAAAACTCTTTACAACAACAGAAGTCAAGAAGACTCTGGAGAAGGTAGGAGGAGCTTCAGCATCTACAGTCAAGAATGTGAAAAGAGAGTTTACAACATGGTACAAACCACTGGAACATTCAAGAACAGGAAGATTAGACGTTACTGGAAGCAATCTAAGAAAAGCCACCCATGTTCTGGAATCACAACCTTTAGACAAATTAAACCAAGATAAAACGGTATCAGAAGGACGGGAGGAGAAAGGTCCGGAGAAGGGAAGGGACAGGAACAGTGGAGATAAATGGTCTGCACTGTCTCAACAAGATAGATGACGACTATTATTTTAAAGTAAAGTTTGACTGAAGGATTGTCTTAAAACTCCAGCTCAGCCTCCTGCCATCCCACCAGCAGGAGGCGCTAACCCCTGCGTGGAGGAACCGGGAGGTCTGGTCCTGTGGTTGGGGAGTCCCCTGGTGAGTCTGATCACTCACTTCTGTAGAACATGATGAACTTGAGTCCATCTGACCACATGTTTGATGCATTAACCAGTTCAGCTGGAAGTCAGCAGGAAGTCCCACACTGGAATGTAAAGGACGTTTGTTTCAGTAATTTGTTGTTGTTTTTCCTTGTTTCTGTCGGGGGGGGCGGGGAGACTATCACAACAACAGAAAATAAATCCTGATTTAAATTTACATCAAGTTTTTCAGCTAAACTGTAATAGAGGTGCAGCTCCAGTTTGTTCCACCACTGTAGCTCCTTTGTTCCGCCACTGTAGCACCTTTGTTTCGCCACTGTAGCACCTTTGTTGTGCCACTGTAGCACCTTTGTTCTGCCACTGTAGCACCTTTGTTGTGCCACTGTAGCACCTTTGTTCCTCCACTGTAGCACCTTTGTTGTGCCACTGTAGCACCTTTGTTCCGCCACTGTAGCACCTTTGTTGTGCCACTGTAGCACCTTTGTTCCGCCACTGTAGCACCTTTGTTCCGCCACTGTAGCACCTTTGTTCCGCCACTGTAGCACCTTTGTTCCGCCACTGTAGCACCTTTGTTCAGCCACTGTAGTACCTTTGTTCCGCCACTGTAGCACCTTTGTTGTGCCACTGTAGCACCTTTGTTCCACCACTGTAGCACCTTTGTTCAGCCACTGTAGCACCTTTGTTCTGCCTGTGTGAATGGCGCAGAAGGTGGAACGATGTCACAGTTTATTCCCACGTTCTGGCAGTATTCTCCCTCGGGAGGTTTTAACTGAGGCGTAGCAGTGAGGGAAATAACGACTTTGTGGACTGGCAATCATGAAAGGGTGGAACAGGGACCCCGAGGATGGTTGCAGACACCCGTGGAAGATGACACCACTCCGTTTTATGATCATATTTACAACCTGGTACAAAACAACAGTTTTGGTCGACACAGACAGACCTCATCAGGTAAAATGATATAAAGCCACAAATTCATGCATCACTGATGAAGATTATTTCAGTGACAGTCTACAGTGTGAAACAACTGTCAGTTTAGCTGCTTTGTGCCTCCACTGACGACAAATAAAGACCTAACACACCAAAATCAGAGACTAGGATGGTGTGTGATCTAGTCCTCTGACCATCTCACCTCAGTGCTGCTACCTGCATCTGTTTATATAGTCATTTCATTCAGTCATTTGTGTGCTCTCCTCTCTCTGTCCTCCATCCTCTCTCTGTCCTGTCTCTCCTCTCTTTTTCTTTCTTTACCCAGCTGGTCTTCAGCAAGAAGGTCCCCCCATATGATCCAGGACCTGCTCAAGATTCCTTCCTCTTAAAGTGGAGTTTTTCCTTGCCACTGTTTGGCTGTGCCTTTTTTCTCCCTCTGTGGGAGTTTTTTACCTGCAATTATCCTTGATAAGGATTAATTATTATAATTTTAGTTAATGATATTTGCTTGGGGATCATGATCTGGGTCTCTGTAAAGTGCCTAGAGACAATTGACATTGTAACAGATGCTATACAAATAGAATAGAATAGAATAGAATAGAATAGAATAGAATAGAATAGAATAGAATAGAATTGAATAGAATTGAATTGAATTGAATTGAATTGAATTGAATTGAATTGAATTGAATTGAATTGACAACTGGTTCTGGGCTGAGCCTAGCCAGATTCAGGGCTGAAGCTTAGTGACACGTCTTTGAAGTCTCTGGATCATTGGCCTGAACCTCATGGAGCAGCTGGGTCTCCTGGTCCAGCAGCCTTCGTCTCCAACCATTTCCGGATCTTCCAGGCTGACTAACCTCGAAGCGTGATCGGCTGACCGCTGCTCGACTACCGTGGCTGCAGACTCTTCGGTGACCGAGCCACCTCATATTAAAACCAGTTTATCCGTTTTGAACTGAGGTGTTTCCACACTGGTTTTACTTTTTGGTTTACTCGTGGCTGGTTTCAGACTTTGGTTTTTGACTGGAACTTGAAGGTCACAGTGATGTTTTGGCTTCTGACAGCACTTCGTTGTGCGTTTAAATGGAGTTAAAATGGACGCCAACACGTTCTGCCAGCGGTGGTCCTCACAAGCTCCGAGCAGTGAGTCACTCGCTTCTTAAAAACTGGGACAAACTACTTCCTGTAATGAAAGAGAGCGAGTCCATTCATGCTGGATGTTTTCTCTCTCTCTCTGCGTGTCTGTCGGCCTCGCACGTCCGCGTTCATCCTATTCGATCGCCCACACCCTTTCATCCTGTTTAGAGGAAGGATGAGTCATTCACACATTATTCGCTTTTCTCCTCGCGGCTCCCGACTCAAACACACACTCGTTGGCGTCTCTGTCTGTTCGAGGACCGGCGTTCTCTTCTGATCTCTAAGACCCGGTTCTGAAGCAGGTCTGAAGCACAGCCAGGAGGCTTGGAGTCCTCAGAGACAGATGGACAAACACAAACACATGCTTCTCAGGTTTTCAAAATAAAAGTCGCGCTTTTTTTAAACACTTGAGCGCCTTGGTGTTTGAAATAATTTTTCGCTGCAGAAACTAGTTAAGCTTAGAAACATTGCTGATAAACAGCTAAAATGACCTGATTATTAAAACAGTTTACTGTTGAATATTTTATGAGCTCTTATTTTATGGTGAATGCAGTCTAGACTAGGGGTGTGAAAAAAAAATCAATTTGGCAATATATCGCGATTTTCGGCCGCCCAATATAATATCGATTTTTCAGCTCCTAATATCGTTTTTTTCAAAAACGCTAATAATAAACAATAAATAGGTTGTTTTGAAGCAAATATTTTTTACTCAATTTGTCCTCTGAATGATCAATATCATCTGATGAACATATACAGCAACTTGATTTTTTTCATCTCTACTTTTAATTTTGATATTAACTGGGTAGAATATCGCAATATATCGTGATATTGTGATATCGCAATATCGTGATAATATCGTATTGTGACCCAAGTATCATGATACATATCATATTGTGAGGTCCTTGCCAATATTCACCTCTAGTCTAGACTCAGTGCTTCAGGTGGGACCACATTCATGGACTCGAGACTGTTTCACAATGTTTCATGGTGGATCCAGACCCAGCTGGACTCAGGGCTGCAGGTGCCTGAGCTGTTCAGACTCGGGATAACAGTTTCAGTTATTTCATTAAAATAGGTGCAAATGCTGCCACTCAAGCCTTGGTTCTCATCAAATAAGCGGGCCGAGAGCCCTCAGAAAGACGGGTCTCCATATAAAAGACAGTGCAGGTGACAACCAAGCAGCAACAGTCTCACTTCCAGGGTTGAATCCAACCAGGAACGAGGCTTGCCTGGCTGCATCGTGACTCTCCCCTTAAATGGTCCCAGTGGAGCTCTACTCGTCCTTGTTTCAGCTCTGGGAGCAGTTGTTTCAGATGTCGGTCTCTGTAGCAAAACTCGAAATGAGGATGTTTGGATTGATTTGATCAGGATAAATGTAAAGTAATATCAGCATATAAGTTAAGTCAGACAAGCTAAAATAGCTAACTGTAATTAGCGTACGGTGGGCGTGTTCCAGTCGGCCTCTGTGCCTCTTTGTTCTATGGAACTGCAAGAAGACAAAGAGGCTTCAAAAGCACTTTCCAGAAACCCAACAGCTTGACGACGTTATAGAGGCTTTCTTCAGTTCTTCTATGGTCACAACATGGTTGAGAAGAAATTTTGGTCCATTCTTTTTTACATCGTTGCTTCGCTTCAAAGAGGTTTCTGGTCATTCACTTTGAACCTGGGAGACGTCCAGACTTTGGACTTTAGATTTCCTGTTGTGTTTGGGATAGAGGTCTTCACGGGTCCACTTTCATGGACCCGAACCTGAATAGACCCGTGAAAATTCGACCCGAAACCAACCAAGCTATTATCATAAGTCCGAGTTCCAAACGCGAATGGACCCGTAATATTTGGACCCAGAACCGACCCAACCTGAGTCTTTAGTTTCCGACCACAAACCAAACTGAGATACCAGAATAGAACCGAGACAATCCAGCCCATAGTTGCTCATGTTAAAAGTTGTCTAGCGTTGGATAAATCTTGATTTTCTTACCTAAAGTTGTCTTCTTCTACCCGGTTCAGTTGCTACATAGGCTACGTGTAGGGCTGTAGCGATACACTAATCTCACGATACAATACGATACGATACATCTGGCTCACGATACGATATTATATCGATATTTTTCTAACAGTACATTTACATCATTTTTCTGAAAGATTTTAACAGGACAAAGTGATTTTGGTGACATCTTGTGAGTGTTCCAATTTGTTTGAATTAACTGAACTGAAAGGTAGGTGACTGCAAACAACGTCGCAGAGAGGAGAGAAAGGAGGCCTCTGATTGGTCAATTCTACATCCACGTCATCGAAGAAATGAGGAAGTACCCACATCTGTACGATTCTTGTTCTCCTCACTACAAAGACAGCACATATTCTAGTAATTCATGGAGGGAGATTGCGATGAATGTGGGTCTGGATACGGCTGAGACAGTAAGGAAGTGGAAAAACGTAAGAGATACGTTTAGTAAGTTTAGCTAGTTCGTGATTGTCGCTCTCCGTTGTGGCGTTGAATAACAGCGCAGACGCGCTTCAACATTAACATATATCAAAAATAACTGCGGCATACCGGGGACAAGATAACTGCGACACGTTGCCGCGAGAGTAAACACAGCCCTTAAAGCCGGCGTTTACCACCACTGAATACGGTCTCAAATCCTGACAAATAAAGTTTGGCTCGCTCTCAGTTAGCATTACCTTGTCCGGGTGGTTACGTTTCAGGTGGGCTCGCCTCGTGGGTTGGTGGTATTTCCAGAGTACTTTACGTTTGAGTGACACAGCTTGCAAACCGCCATACTTTTGTCTAAATCTTCGCTTTCCTTTTTCTTTTTCAACCCGAACTGCTCCCACACATCTACTTTTAAGCACGCAGGCACTGCGTTTATACTCGCCGCCATCCTCCTGACTGGCTCATCTGTAGCTGGAAGAGTAAGAAGCTGCTTCTGGATAACCTGTTAGAAACGCTCTACAGCGACACTAGCGGCTGGAGGACTAAATGGCACATTGCAGGAAGAGCACCCGTGCGAGACACGGGAGTTTTGAAGGGAGCTTAGAATATCGATACCCGCAGCTGAAATATCGATACTCTCTGGGAAATAAAATATCGATAAATATCGCCGAATCGATAAAATCGCCCAGCCCTAGCTACGTGATGTAAACAACAATAAATCCACGTCGTTATTTTCTTTGTGGATACAGATGCTATTGGTAGCAACTGCTAGCTGTCAGGACGTCTCGTAAATATGTTCTCTCATCCACCGTTGTCATGTTGGCGATCCGTTGTACTTTACAGCTGCCGGACAATCCGCTAATAACACGCTACGGCAACACAATTGTTTCATGACAAATAATGAATAATCATTTAACTGCCCCGAGTCCTGACATTGGCTGCCACCGCCAATATCTTTACCTCTCTCTCGAGTAAACACGGACCCAGCCTGTCAGAGAGCACCGACCGGACCCAAGACTTACTGTACCGATTCCAACCCGAACCTGGGGTCACGTCTTTTGAATGGACCCGGGACCCGATTCGGGTCGGGTCGGGTCGGAACCTCGGGTTTTTGGGTTTTCGGGTTGTTCTGAAGACCTCTAGCTTGGGATCGTTGTCCTGTCACACCCAGTTTCGGCCAAGCTTTAGCTGTCGGACAGATGTCCCCATATTTGCCTTGAGTTCATGGTCCACTCAGTTACTGCCAGCTGTCCAGGTCCTCCATCAATCCATCCTACATCCTCCACTTATCCAAGTTTGGGTCGCTGGGCAGCAGGCTAGGATGAAAGGAACTGCTCTCTCTTTCCGGCGATGTCCTCAAACTCTCCGGGACGTTCAGGTTTTGCTTCAGGGCCTCCGCTCGGTTGGACATGCCCAAAATGCCTTCAGAGTGAGGTGTCCAGGAGGCTAACCAGATGCCCAAACCAACTCAGTTGACTCCTCTCAATGTGGAAGAGCTGCAGCTCAACTCCAGATTTTCCCAAATTAATAAACGTACCCCTCAAATGAATGACCCACTACTGAGACTTCATGGCCATTGGTGAGGGGAGGAACAAAGACTGAGCCCTGACCTTTACCTCAGGGGCTAACCTTGGCTTAGTAAGGTGTCAACATTTCAAGTTCATGGTTGAAGCCAACCTGATGGCAAGTTTAGCTGCACTTCCTCTGCTGACCTCTAGGGGCTGGCTCCAACAGTGAGTCAATCGTGTCATCAAGTATCCAGCTTTACAGTCATTCTGGTATCAACACTTGAAATGAGGATATCCTCATCAAGTAAAATTAAACAGAGGAACAAACTTATCCATAAGTTAGATCTTGGTCTTTTCAATCAAATCAAATATCAAATATACTTTATTGATCCCCCAAGGGGGAAATTCAAGTTTAAAGTACACCAGACGCTGCAGTCTGGTGTACTTGAGGAGCTGCCGGTGTCCAGCGCTCCTTCTTCATGTCCTGGTCCTGTGGTCCGAGTGCACACTCCAGACAACAGCCGCTAAAACCAGTATATCTCCACAATGGTGAATTAAGTGAGATATCTCCAGGTCAGAGGAGGAAACACCGATGAACCAAACTCTGATGAACCAAACTGTCTCTTCTGGGAAGACTGAGCTCCTTCAGTCCGGCGAGTGATGGAGCCGACTGTCCCAGAGCCCAGTTCATCATGCGGACCCGGTTGTTGGCGGCCCTGCCAGGTCAGCTGACTCACCCCGGCGTGTAGACTGCTGGATAGGGGCAGCATGCCGCCGCTGCAACGTCAGGGGCTCCCGTCCCGGTTCAGTCAACGCTGCAGCCTGGATCCAGTGGCGGTGGTTGCCTCCTTTCCTTGTCCGCGGGTAGCAGTTCAGGATTAGCTTCCCCGAACCGGCCCACAGTGACACCGTCCATGTCTGCGGCGGCACGTCTCCACCAGCTGCAAGAGGACCGGTCCGCAACTGCAGACAGCACGTCGACACCCGACCGCAAAATCACCACACACCGGGCACAAACTGGAGCGTCCAGCGTCCAGCGTCCAGCGTCCAGCGTCCAGCCTCCAGCGTCCAGCGTCCAGCGTCGCAGGGATAAGTCCCCCGGAGCAGCAGCGAGTAGCCTCCATGCTAGGCGTCGTCCGGATTGGCAGCTAGCATACTCATGACAATTAACGTATTATATTGGCTTCTGAGCTGTGAATAAAAACCGAACAGAGCATAATCATTCATATTTTTTGTGGTTAACTACTAACAGACCGTCATGACTGGCTGTGGCTTGGTTTGAAAACAGGAGGTCCCTCTGCAGATGTCTGCTGGCAGCTCCACAGCTCCTCCAGTGGGGCCTGGCTGAAGGATCCAGGAGCCCCAGAGAATCATCTCAGGACCCCTTCAAGCAGAAATCTGCCGGGACCTGCGGTCAACTATCCTGCGACTCCCGGGATGACGGCCGTCAGGGAACACATCAGTCCCCGCCGGTGGCAGGCTGATCAACCAGCAGGTCCCAGCAGAGCTCAGCTGGTCCTCGTTTCAGCTCCAGCAGCACTCGTTTCAGGAGACATTTCACCAGCGACACTTGACATGAGGATGTTTGGACAGATCTGATGGAAATTAATATCAACTTTTATAAGTAAAAGTTAAGCCGGCGGAGCTGAAACATTAGCTGGGATTGGTGTAAGGTGAGCGTGTTCCTGCAGGCTCCTGCCGTTACCATCACCCCTGACAAACTGGCTTTCCTCCGTGGAATATCTAAACCTTTTCCCGACCTCAGCGTGCGAATTTAAACTGCCTCCTTCTGGAAAGCTGAAAATTCAGATTTCACCCCTTTTCTCCACCTTCCCGGTTGACGAAGAGAGGGGGGGTGGGTTGTGCATGTAAAAGACATCTCCCCCCATTTCGTAACTGAGGGCAACATCAGAGAATGACTAACAACTTTCTAGTCACGTCTTGTGACGCACAGAGGCACGAAAGGAAACGGAGCAGACGGTTATCTGTCCGTGTTTTTCTTCACTCATTCTCTAGAAACGTCGAATAAGAGAACTTCTGAGCGTTCGGGCGGAAAAAGAAATCAGGTGCTGTATCGTGATCTGATTTTAGACGGACCGAGAAAAACTTGAGCCGAGAACGTGGATACGCTTGAGGTCACGAGCGGATGAAAACGGTTAAGAGAAGTTAGCAGAAAAAAAGACTTGATGCTCGAATCCCGTCAGACGACGCTGATGTCGCTCTGTCGTTTCTGTCGTTAATTTGGGAAGGTTTTTGGCCTTGAACGGTCCAGTATGTGAAAAGCCCAAAGTGTAAAACTGGGGGGGACATTTTCCTGTAAATATTACGGCATGTCAGTATGCAAGGCGCCCGATAAAACTCCATGGCAACACACTTTAAAAAAAGAAAAGGAAAAAAAAAAAGAAGAAGCCTAAAAGGTTGAGGACAAGCGAACGAGGAGCTGACAGGCTCTGACAGACGGAGGAGAAGACGTGAGCTGTGTTTTACACCTCGAGCGCAGCGGCCGTGTCCTCGTGTCGACACCGCTGACGTCAGTTTCCTCTGCTGCCTCGCGCTCTGCTCACGCCACAGATCGTAATCAGCGCCGGCGGCGAGCCGCAGACGCCTCTCCTCCCCCCCTCCTCCTCCTCCTCCTCCTCCTCCCCTCCCCCCTCCTCCTTCCTGTGCGAGGAGCCGCGAGCGTCGACCTGAAACCGCGGATGTTGTGTTTGTGCTGCAGAGGAAACCGGCGTGACGGACTGTTCCTTTAAGTGCAGATAAACGAGGCGTCCCGCGGTGTTGGGTTTCACCCCCCCCCCCCCTTCTCTCACACACACACACACCCGTGACAAACACACACACCCGCTCTGGCTCTGCCTGTTTGCGTGCTAGCCAGTGAGTGTGTGTGTATAATGAGTGTGTAACTGTGATTGTGTGCTGCTGAAGAAGGTGGATTGAATTGCTAATGCGCCGCAGGGAGAGCGTGTGTGTGTGTGTGTGTGTGTGTGTGTGTGTGTGTGTGTGTGCGTCTGGCTGGCAGCGCGCGAGGCTGTTTAGCGAGCGAGACGGGCAGCGCTGCGATGAATATTTAAACAGAGGGAGGCAGCGCAGCCATCATTTATTGATGCTGCTGAAGGAAAAGATGAATCGCCTGCCTGTGTGCGCGGCGGCGTGCACGCCGGAGGGGGGAGTGTGTGTCTGTGTGTGTGTCTGAGTGTGTGTGTGTGCTCGCGCACGCTCTGGAAACAGCCGGCGTCTGCGTGGGCAGCCTGAACGTGAGGCAGCGAGCAGAGATCGGCTCTGCGATAATAAAAAAAACCTGTCAGCTGCTCGGCGCTCGTCACGATGTCGGGTTTTATCCGGACTTTCCTGTCGTCAGTTTCCCGTCGTCTCCCTCGTCGTAAAAAGCTCAGCGAGACCTGGACTTTTATCTGCCAGATTCTCCCGTAACTGCAAAGTTTTTTAACATGACAACAATAAATAAACTTGCGCAGTAGAAAGCTGGGAAACGCATTTAGCCCGACTGGGAGGTTTGTGGACTCTTTAAAAAGGCAGGTTTCTATGAGCAGGGCTCTGGTGTGGTTCTAGGAGCCTCAGCTGTTGGCTTATAGACAATATAAAGAGAACTGGACAAACCCTGAGTTGCCCTTAGGATTTCTGAAAAACTGGCTTGAAGCCCCGTTTTTGGGGGCTCTGGATGGTGGCGAGTTGGCAGGAGCTGACCAGTACACACTGGAGGTTGGGTGGGGGTTGGTCTAGAGGGGTCTGAGACTGACTGGGGGTTGGTCTGGAAGGGTCTGAGACTGGTCTGAAAGGGTCTGAGACTGGATGTGGGTTGTCTGGAAGAGTCTGTGACTGGATGGAGGTTGGTCTGGAAGGGTCTGAGACTTGTCTGGAGGTTAGTCTTGAAGGATCTGTGTCTGGTCTGGAAGGGTCTGAGACTGGCTGGAGGTTGGTCTTGAAGGATCTGTGTCTGGTCTGGAAGGGTCTGAGACTGGCTGGAGGTTGGTCTGGAAGGGTCGGAGACTGGCTAGGGGTTGGTTTGGAAGGATCTTAAACTGGCTGGAGGTTGTCTGGAATGGTCTGAGACTGGTCTGGAAGGCTCTGCGACTGGCTGGGGGTTGGTCTGGAAAGGTCGGAGACTGGCTGGAGATTGGTCTGGAAGGGTCTGAGATTGGCTGAGGGTTGGTGTAGAAGGGTCTGTGACTGGCTGGGGGTTGTCTGGAAGGGTCTGAGACTGGCTGGAGGTTGGTCTGGAAGGGTCGGAGACTGGCTAGGGGTTGGTTTGGAGGGGTCTTAAACTGGCTGGAGGTTGTCTGGAATGGTCTGAGACTGGTCTGGAAGGCTCTGCGACTGGCTGGAGGTTGTCTGGAATGGTCTCAGACTGGTCTGGAAGGCTCTGCGACTGGCTGGGGGTTGGTCTGGAAAGGTCAGAGACTGGCTGGAGATTGGTCTGGAAGGGTCTGAGACTGGTCTGGAAGGGTCTGAGACTGGCTGGAAGTTGGTCTGGAAGGGTCTGAGACTGGCTGGAGGTTAGTCTGGAAGGGTCTGTGTATGGTCCGGAAGGGTCTGAGACTGGCTAGGGGTTGGTTTGGAAGGGTCTTTAACTGGCTGGAGGTTGTCTGGAATGGTCTGAGACTGGTCTGGAAGGCTTTGCGACTGGCTGGGGGTTGGTCTGGAAGGGTCAGAGACTGGCTGGAGATTGGTCTGGAAGGATCTGAGATTGGCTGGGGGTTGGTCTAGAGGGGTCTGAGACTGGCCGGGGGTTGTCTGGAAGGGTCTGAGACTGGCCGAGGGTTGTCTGGAAGGGTCTGAGACTGGCTGGGGGTTGGTCTGGAAGGGCCTGAGATTGGCTGGGGGTTGGTCTGGAAGGGTTGGAGACTGGCTGGAGATTGGTCTGGAAGGGTCTGAGATTGGCTAGGGGTTAGTGTAGAGGGGTCTGTGACTGGCTGGGGGTTGTCTGGGAGGGTCTGAGACAGGTCTAGAAGGGACTGAGACTGGCTGGGGGTTGTCTGGAAGAGTCTGAGACTGTCTGGAGGTTGGTCTGGAAGAGTCTGTGACTGGTCTGGAAGGGTCTGAGACTGGCTGGAGGTTGGTCTAGAAGGGTCTGAGACTGGCTGGAGGTTAGTCTGAAAGGGTCTGAGACTGGATGTGGGTTGTCTGGAAGAGTCTGTGACTGGATGGAGGTTGGTCTGGAAGGGTCTGAGACTGACTAGGGGTTGGTCTGGAAGGGTCTGAGACTTGTCTGGAAGGGTCTGTGACTGGTCTGGAAGGGTCTGAGACTGGCTGGAGGTTGGTCTGGAAGGGTCTGAGACTGGCTGGAGGTTAGTCTGGAAGGGTCTGTGTCTGGTCTGGAAGGGTCTGAGACTGGCTGGAGGTTGGTCTGGAAGGGTCGGAGACTGGCTAGGGGTTGGTTTGGAAGGGTCTTAAACTGGCTGGAGGTTGTCTGGAATGGTCTGAGACTGGTCTGGAAGGCTCTGCGACTGGCTGGGGGTTGGTCTGGAAATGTCGGAGACTGGCTGGAGATTGGTCTGGAAGGGTCTGAGATTGGCTGGGGTTGGTGTAGAAGGGTCTGTGACTGGCTGGGGGTTGTCTGGAAGGGTCTGTGACTGGCTCGAGGTTGGTCTGGAAGGGTCTGAGACTGGCTGAGGGTTATCTGGAAGGGTCTGAGATTGGCTGGGGTTGGTGTAGAAGGGTCTGTGACTGGCTGGGGGTTGTCTGGAAGGGTCTGTGACTGGCTCGAGGTTGGTCTGGAAGGGTCTGAGACTGGCTGAGGGTTATCTGGAAGGGTCTGAGACTGGCTGGGGGTTGGTCTGGAAGGGTCTGAGACTGGCCGAGGGTTGTCTGGAAGGGTCTGAGACTGGCTCGAGGTTGGTCTGGAAGGGTCTGAGACTGGCTGAGGGTTATCTGGAAGGGTCTGAGACTGGCTGGGGGTTGGTCTGGAAGGGTCTGAGACTGGCCGAGGGTTGTCTGGAAGGGTCTGAGACTGGCTGGGGGTTGGTCTGGAAGGGTCTGAGATTGGCTGGGGGTTGGTCTGGAAGGGTCGGAGACTGGCTGGAGATTGGTCTGGAAGGGTCTGAGATTGGCTAGGGGTTAGTGTAGAGGGGTCTGTGACTGGCTGGGGGTTGTCTGGGAGGGTCTGAGACAGGTCTAGAAGGGACTGAGACTGGCTGGGGGTTGTCTGGAAGAGTCTGAGACTGTCTGGAGGTTGGTCTGGAAGAGTCTGTGACTTGTCTGGAAGGGTCTGAGACTGGCTGGAGGTTGGTCTGGAAGGGTCTGAGACTGGCTGGAGGTTAGTCTGAAAGGGTCTGAGACTGGATGTGGGTTGTCTGGAAGAGTCTGTGACTGGATGGAGGTTGGTCTGGAAGGGTCTGAGACTGACTAGGGGTTGGTCTGGAAGGGTCTGAGACTTGTCTGGAAGGGTCTGTGACTGGTCTGGAAGGGTCTGAGACTGGCTGGAGGTTGGTCTGGAAGGGTCTGAGACTGGCTGGAGGTTAGTCTGGAAGGGTCTGTGTCTGGTCTGGAAGGGTCTGAGACTGGCTGGAGGTTGGTCTGGAGGGTCGGAGACTGGCTAGGGGTTGGTTTGGAAGGGTCTTAAACTGGCTGGAGGTTGTCTGGAATGGTCTGAGACTGGTCTGGAAGGCTCTGCGACTGGCTGGGGGTTGGTCTGGAAATGTCGGAGACTGGCTGGAGATTGGTCTGGAAGGGTCTGAGATTGGCTGGGGTTGGTGTAGAAGGGTCTGTGACTGGCTGGGGGTTGTCTGGAAGGGTCTGTGACTGGCTCGAGGTTGGTCTGGAAGGGTCTGAGACTGGCTGAGGGTTATCTGGAAGGGTCTGAGATTGGCTGGGGTTGGTGTAGAAGGGTCTGTGACTGGCTGGGGGTTGTCTGGAAGGGTCTGTGACTGGCTCGAGGTTGGTCTGGAAGGGTCTGAGACTGGCTGAGGGTTATCTGGAAGGGTCTGAGACTGGCTGGGGGTTGGTCTGGAAGGGTCTGAGATTGGCTGGGGGTTGGTCTGGAAGGGTCTGTGACTGGTCTGGAAGGGTCTGAGATTGGCTCGGGGTTGGTCTGGAAGGGTCTGATACTGGCTGGAGGTTGGTCTGGAAGGGTCTGAGATTGGCTAGGGGTTAGTCTAGAGGGGTCTGTGACTGGCTGGGGGTTGTCTGGGAGGGTCTGAGACAGGTCTAGAAGGGACTGAGACTGGCTGAGGGTTGTCTGGAAGGGTCTGAGACTGTCTGGAGGTTGGTCTGGAAGGGTCTGTGACTGGTCTGGAAGGGTCTGAGACTGGCTGGAGGTTGGTCTGGAAGCGTCTGAGACTGGTTGGAGGTTAGTCAGGAAGGGTGTGAGACTGGTCTGGAAGGGTCTGAGATTGGCTGGGGGTTGGTCTGGAAGGGTCTGAGACTGGCTGGAGATTGGTCTGGAAGGATCTAAGATTGGCTTGGGGTTGGTCTAGAGGGGTCTGAGACTGGCCGGGGGTTGTCTGGAAGGGTCTGAGACTGGCCGAGGGTTGTCTGGAAGGGTCTGAGACTGGCTGGGGGTTGGTCTGGAAGGATCTGAGGTTGGCTGGGGGTTGGTCTGGAAGGGTCTGTGACTGGTCTGGAAGGGTCGGAGACTGGCTGGAGATTGGTCTGGAAGGGTCTGAGATTGGCTAGGGGTTAGTCTAGAGGGGTCTGTGACTGGCTGGGGGTTGTCTGGGAGGGTCTGAGACAGGTCTAGAAGGGACTGAGACTGGCTGGGGGTTGTCTGGAAGAGTCTGAGACTGTCTGGAGGTTGGTCTGGAAGAGTCTGTGACTGGTCTGGAAGGGTCTGAGACTGGCTGGAGGTTGGTCTGGAAGGGTCTGAGACTGGCTGGAGGTTAGTCTGGAAGGGTCTGAGACTGGTCTGAAAGGGTCTGAGACTGGATGTGGGTTGTCTGGAAGAGTCTGTGACTGGATGGAGGTTGGTCTGGAAGGGTCTGAGACTGTTCAGGGGTTGGTCTGGAAGGCTCTGAGACTTGTCTGGAAGGGTCTGTGACTGGTCTGGAAGGGTCTGAGACTGGCTGGAGGTTGGTCTGGAAGGGTCGGAGACTGGCTAGGGGTTGGTTTGGAAGGGTCTTAAACTGGCTGGAGGTTGTCTGAAATGGTCTGAGACTGGTCTGGAAGGCTCTGCGACTGGCTGGGGGTTGGTCTGGAAAGGTCGGAGACTGGCTGGAGATTGGTCTGGAAGGGTCTGAGATTGGCTGGGGGTTGGTGTAGAAGGGTCTGTGACTGGCTGGAGATTGGTCTGAAAGGGTCTGAGATTGGCTGGGGGTTGGTCTAGAGGGGTCTGAGACTGGCCGGGGGTTGTCTGGAAGGGTCTGAGACTGGCCGAGGGTTGTCTGGAAGGGTCTGAGACTGGCTGGGGGTTGTCTGGGAGGGTCTGAGACAGGTCTAGAAGGGACTGAGACTGGCTAGGGGTTGTCTCGAAGGGTCTGAGCCTGTCCGGAGGTTGGTCTGGAAGGGTCTGAGACTGGTCTGGAAGGGTCTGATACTGGTGTAGAAGGGTCTGAGTCTGGCTGGAGGTTGGTCTGGGACTGAGACTGGTCTGGAAGGGTCTGAGACTGGATATGGGCTGTCTGGAAGAGTCTGTGACTGGCTGGAGGTTGGTCTGGAAGGGTCTGAGACTGGCTAGGGGTTGTCTGGGAGGGTCTGAGACAGGTCTAGAAGGGACTGAGACTGGCTAGGGGTTGTCTGGAAGGGTCTGAGACTGGTCTGGAAGGGTCTGATACTGGTGTAGAAGGGTCTGAGACTGGCTGGAGGTTGTTGGTCTGGAAGGGTCTGAGACTGGTGTAGAAGGGTCTGAGACTGGATATGGGTTGTCTGGAAGGGTCTGAGACTGGCTGGAGGTTGGTCTGGCAGGGTCTGAGACTGGCTAGGAGTTTGTCTGGAAGGGTCTGAGACTGGCTGGAGGTTGGTCTGGCAGGGTCTGAGACTGGCTAGGAGTTGGTCTGGAAGGGTCTGAGACTGGCTGGAGGTTGGTCTGGAATGGTCTGAGACTGGCTGGAGGTTGGTCTGGAATGGTCTGAGACTGGCTGGAGGTCAGTCTGGAAGGATTTGAGGATGAAACTTAGCTAAGGCAGCTTTTGCCAAATGCAGCAATCATTTCTGATGTTGGTGGTTTTGAGGATATCCACCAGCAGCTCCACAGCTCCTCCAGTGTTAATTGGCCTGAAGGAGCTGGGAGCCACGGTGGATATTTTCAGGACCCTTCCAAGTGGACTGGAAGTCTTCTGGGACCTGCTGTCAATTATCCGGCGATTTCTGGGCTGACGGTGGGAGGCTCGCCCAACCACAATGCATCTAACTCTGGTAGGAGCTGGCTGACCAACTGAAGGGGGACCCATCAGCTCACGCCTTGCTTCTTCAGCCTGTTTGCAACATGGCACTATGTCGTATAAGGAAATGGAAGCTTCAAAAGCACTCTTATACCATCTGACCATTGAATCAAACTGTTTAACCTTGTTCAATCAAAAAATGGGAAAATTAGCATTGGAAACCTCGGACCATTCAAGGCTCCTTGAGTGGTCCAAGGTTTCCTCCCAGCCATTTGGCGACTTTTGCCCTCAGAACCTTTGAGTCCATCTCAGAGCTGGACACAGAAGCCTGTTAAAGCAACAATTTACATTTCAGACATCAAGTTCACCATAAGTTCCAAGTAACTAAAGCGATGACAGCTCGCAGTGAACCCCATAGACTGTAATGTAGCTGTCACTCAAAAAGCAGCGCAACTAGTTATGCTTAAATTTGTGGTCTCAAAGATCTGGAAGAACAAGGAGATCAACTCATTCAGATATTTCTGTGGATTAGAAATTCCATCCATCCAACCAGGAGGCATCCTTATCAGACGCCCGAACCACCTTGGTTGGCTTAATGTGACAAGCCCTTTCTGGATTATTAAACTTCTACCCTTTTCACCTTAAGGGAAAGTCTGGTCACCCTGCAGTAGAAGCTAATTTCAGCTTGTTCTATCCATAGTCTCTTTCTTTAACCACTACCCACAGTTCATGACCATAGGTCATGAACACAAAGCCTTGCATTTTACCTGGATGCTCTTTTCACCACAACAGAGTGCACAGGACTGGAGATCCTGAGCAGATCTTTCTGCTGATCTCCTGCTCCATTCACTTCTGAACAAGACCCTGAGATGTTTAAACCCAACCTCTCAACCCGTGCATGTATGGACCCCCTTATGCTCCATCACTGGGTGTCACAAAGGTGTGATTAACCAGGCTGAAACTTCGATTCTATTATAATTTTTTTGGCGTTTATTCAGATCAGACTGAAAGAAGCCGCTGCTGACCAGTCATTAATGTCTTGTTACTGACTGTGGACTGGAGGTAGAACATTAAAACACCATTATGTTTTATGAACACACATTGGGGAGAGAATATTGAACCTTAATCTGATCATTGTGGAGGCAGAATGAAAAGGAGATCACCATTGTACCTTTAAAGCACAATTGGTTTACGAAAATCACAACTGTCACCCATGTGAATGATGCGGAGCAGGGGAGTTCTCTTTAGGAGCACATCTCCAACAAGGAGTCCAAGAAGGATGGCTACTCCAAACTGCTGTTTAGCACATAAGAGCAAGCAAAAGTTAGAGACTGTTCTAAGACCTGAAGGACTAGGGCAAACATGGTCCTCGAGAGCCACAACCCTGCATGTCTTAGATGTTTCCCTGCTTCAGCGGCACCTGATTCAAATGAATGGATCATCATCAGCTGGTCATGAAGCAGGGAAACATCTAAGAAATGCAGGGTTGTGGCTCTTGAGGACCAGGGTTGGCCACCCCTAGACCAGGGAATTTACCCTGAGCCATGGAGCTGAGGACTGAATGATGATGGCATGGAGGTTACTCGCTGCTGCTCCGGGGACTTATCCCTGCAACGCTGGATGTTGGACGCTTCAGTTTGTGCCCGGTGTGTGGTGATTTTGCGGTCGGGTGTCGACGTGCTGTCTGCGGGTGCGGACCGTTCCTCTTGCAGCTGGTGGAGACGTACCGCCGCGGACATGGACGGTGTCGCTGGGGGCCGGTTCGGGGAAGCTAATCCTGAACTGCTACCCGTGGACAAGGAAAGGAGACAACCACCGCCACTAGATCTGGGCTGCAGTGTCGACTGAACCGGGACGGGAGCCCCCGACGTGGCAGCGGCAGCATGCTGCCCCTATCCAGTGGTCTACGTGCCGGGGTGAGTCAGCTGACCTGGCGGGGGCCGTCTGAAGAAGACCTTCGAGGGCCTGGCATCACTAGGGGTGGTGCCAAAAACATGATGAACCGGGCTCTGGGACGGTCGGCTCCATCGCTCGCCGGACTGAGGGAGCTTGGTCTTCCCAGAAGAGACAGTTTGGTTCATCAGAGTTTGGTTCATCAGTGTTTCCTCCTCTGACCTGGAGATATGTCACTTAATTCACCATTGTGGAGATATACTGGTTTTAACGGCTGTTAACACTTTTAACGGCTGTTATCTGGAGTTAGCACTTGGACCACAGGACCGGGACAAGAAGAAGGAGTGCTGGACGCCGGGAGCACCTCAAGTACACCAGACTGCAGCGTCTGGTGTACTTGAAACCTAAATTTCCCCCATGGGGGATCAATAAAGTATATTTGATATTTGATATTGATATTGATACTCTCAAAGAAAAGCCCTGATTCCAGGCATCTTCATAGTGAAATAAGTGCAGCCTTTCTGGAAGGGACTGGTTCCAGAGCTCAGGCTCCTTCCCCACCATGTCCGAACAGTTGGTTTTGGCAGCTGTTTTGCATTTCTAGTCAGCACTCATCCAGCACCTTTTAAACGTCATCCAAATCCTAAAAAGCACTTTAAATGCACTTCCTATTTGCTCATTCACACAAGGACACACACACACACACACACACACAATGCAGCGCTTCTGTGCACAGCAGTACTTTGATTTCTACAATCATACTCTGATGAGCACATCAGGGAGCAGTATGGGGCATCCCGTGTTGCCCGGGGACACTTCAAGGCGGGGTTAGAGATTGATCTGGTTGGCAGATCAATACCCACTCATCCAAGAGAGTCCCAGAGGTGGGAGTCGAACTAAAGGTTGGAATCCCAAAGTTCACAAAACACACTGCCCCATCCCATATGGCTGGTCCCGCCTGCAGGCGCTGAACTCACAAGGAATCCATGTTGCTAATTTGGGCAGAGCAGATAGGCTCTATTAAAAAAAAACTGGACAAACCCTCTATGATGTCACCCATAGGTTTCTGAGGAGCGCTGCTGTAGTCTCTATTTCTTCTTGCTATGTGTGCATCACCATGTTGCAAAAGGGCAGAGGAGGCAGAAGAGCTAACTGCTAAAAAAGCAGTTAGATTTTTAGCTTTGCTGGCTTAGCTTATGATAACCTGTGGTGGTAATAAATATGACTCCACATTCAATCTGATTAATTCTGTCCAAATCTTCTCAAATGTTACCACTGAAACAGCATCAGAAAAAGGTACCGCCAGAGCTGAAACAAAGACTAGCAGTCTTTGGAGGACCATGGCAACTGGAGGACCTAGTCAACTGGGGGACCCTGTCAACTGGAGGACCCAGTCAATTGGAAGACCAACTGGAGGACCCTGTCAACTGGAGGACTTAGTCAACTGGAGAACCCTGTCTACTGGGGGACCAACTGGAGGACCCAGTCAACTGGAGGACCAACTGAAGGACCCAGTCAACTGGAGGACTCAGTCAACTGGAGGACCCAGTCACTTGGAGGACCAACTGGAGGACCCCGTCAACTGGGGGACTGAGTAAACTGGAGGACCAACTGGAGGACCCTGTCAACTGGAGGACCAACTGGAGGACCCAGTCACCCGGAGGACCAACTGAAGGACCCAGTCAACTGGAGTTCCAACTGGAGGACCCAGTCACCTGGAGAACCAACTGGAGGACCCCGTCAACTGGAGGACTCATTCAACTGGAGGACCAACTGGAGGACCCTGTCAACTGGAGGACTCAGTCATCTGGAGGACTCAGTCAACTGGAGGACTAACTGGAGGACCCTGTCAACTGGAGGACTCAGTCAACTGGAGGACTAACTGGAGGACCCTGTCAAATGGAGGACTCAGTCAACTGGAGCACTCAGTCAACTGGAGGACCAACTGGCGGACCCAGGCACTTGGAGGACCAACTGGAGGACCCTGTCAACTGGAGGACTCAGTCATCTGGAGGACTAACTGGAGGACCCTGTCAAATGGAGGACTCAGTCAACTGGAGGACTAACCGGAGGACCCTGTCAAATGGAGGACTCAGTCAACTGGAGGATCAACTGGAGGACCCAGTCACCTGGAGGACCAACTGGAGGACCCAGTCAACTGGAGGACCAACTGGAGGACTCTGTCAACTGGAGGACCCAGTAAACTGGAGGACTCAGTCAACTGGAGGACCCTGTCAACTGTAGGACTCAGTCAACTGGAGGACCGTATGGAGGACCCTATCTACTGGGGGACCCAGTCACCTGGAGGATCCAGTCACCTGGAGGACCAACTAGAGGACCCAGTCAACTGTAGGACTAACTGGAGGTACCCAGTCACCTGGAGGACCAATTGGAGGACCCTGTCAGCTGGAGGACCCAGTCAACTGGAGGACCAACTGGAGGACCCCGTCAACTGGAGGACTCAGTCAACTGGAGGACCCTGTCAACTGGAGGACTCAGTCAACTGGAGGACCAACTGGAGGACCCAGTCACCTGGGGGACCAACTGGAGGACCCAGTCAACTGGAGAACCAACTGGAGGACCCTGTCAACTGGAGGACTCAGTTAACTGGAGGACCAACTGGAGGACCTTGTCAACTGGAGGACCCAGTCAACTGGAGGACTCAGTCAACAGGAGGACTAACCGGAGGACTCAGTCAACTGGAGGAGCAACTGGAGGACCCAGTCACTTGGAGGATCAACTGGAGGACCCATTCAACTGGAGGACCCAGTCAACTGGAGGACCAACTGGAGGACCCAGTCACCTGGGGGACCAACTGGAGGACCCAGTCAACTGGAGAACCAACTGGAGGACCCAGTCAACTGGAGAACCAACTGGAGGACCAACTGGAGGACCCTGTCAACTGGGGGACCCAGTCACCTGGAGGATCCAGTCACCTGGAGGACCAACTGGAGGATCCAGTCACCTGGAGGACCAACTGGAGGACCCAGTCAACTGGAGGACCATGTCAACAGGAGGACCCAGTCGACTGGAGATCCCTGTCAACTGGGGGACCAACTGGAGGACCCAGTCAACTGGAGGACCATGCCAACTGGAGGACCCAGTCGACTGGAGATCCCTGTCAACTGGGGGACCAACTGGAGGACCCAGTCAACTGGAGGACCATGCCATATGGAGGACCCAGTCGACTGGAGATCCCTGTCAACTGGGGGACCAACTGGAGGACCCGGTCAACTGGAGGAACCAGTCAAATGACTGCAAGAGGTATAAGCTGATGAGCCAGAGTCCTCCGGTTAGCCCTGGTCAGCAGACTTTAATTAAGAGTGAAAACTGCTGCTTCAGGCTGCTTTGTTTCGCCTCTGAACCCCTTGGGTAAAGTCTTGGCTGCCAGATGCTTGCTGGCGACCCCGTCCTTCTGGCTGTGGCTCCAGGGTGAGGCTCCAGTAACCCGCATCCAGGCAAGGGTTATAGTTTTTATACATCCATGTGTCCTTATGAATTGCTCTTAATCCGGCCAGTCAAGGGACAAAACCCCTCTAGAACATGGCTCCTGGGATCATTTACGGTTCCTGTCGTATATGATCAAGAAATATGTTTTTTTTTTGTGTTTTGTGGCCTGCAGCGCCACCTGTTGACTAAGGTACGATAACTCACTTAAGTATCCAGCTGATCGCAGACAGTTTTATTTCACAGTTTGACAGCTAAACTGTCATCAGATCTATTAGTGTTCTATTTTCACAGTTGTTCTCATTAATCAGCTAGCATAAAAAAAAATCCATTAATTTTAAAACCTTGTGAAAAACTGGAGCAGATGTTGGAGAGTTTGGAGCGGCGTAATGACTTTTTTTTGGCCCTCGGCTTCTCCCTGAGCGAGTGAGGTCGTTTGGTGTTTACACGTCGACAGGAAGCTGCCGGGTCAGAGAACAGCGAGGTCGACCGCCGACCAGACGCACAAACAGAAGAGAGAAGAAGAAAAAGGTTCAGAGGAATGCGCCAGGGCGAGCGAGGACGCGTGTGCGTGTGTGTGTGGGAGAGAAAGAGAATAATGGAGACGGTTTCAAGGCTCCCCGTTCTATTCGCTCACTCGCCCTCGTCGCCCCTCGCTCACACACACACGCGCGCTGCCAGACAAGGTCACACACACTCACACACACACACACACACATTTTCACGCTTCACTGCCAACACTTTCTCTCCCTCTTTCTCGGTGCAGACGCATGCTCGCTCGCCCAGCGCTGCACTCGTCTGACCCGCTCTCTTTCTGTACAAGAGAGAAAATGAGGAAATCAATTAGACTCCCCCTTTTCCTCACCTCCTCCTCTGCGTTATGAAGAATTTCACGTGTTCGCCTTAAAGAACTGCGACTCCGAAGGTTAACGTCTGTCAGGCTCTGAAAGCAGTTTCAGAAGAAGAAGAAATCTGTTCCGAAAACACGAGGCTCATTTCCAGCGATAAACATAGTGAGCGAAAAGAACTGTGACTCTCTTCAGGTTTTCTGAATCGTACCTCTGAAATCTATTTTTCGTAGATACAGTCCCATTTGAATTCGACTGAGTTCACCAGCTAGCGGTTGATACGATATTATACGTTGACTGAACACTATCACTTCCAATCAAATCGCAGTGAGAATCTAGAATATAATTTCAGATTTCTAATTTCTGAGCTCAACTTACACTTAAACGGGAAAAACATCCATTCGTTCCAGACTACAAAAGGCCACTTGATAACGTATCAATAATGGCTGCACTTACTGATGTCCAATCAACGTCTTCATTGTGTTTCGATGCTACAGCCCAACTTTGAACATGTCTTACGTCAGTTCCCAGGAGCTAGCTGTTTTACCCAGACCAGCCGGTGGTGGCAGCAGTCACTGCAGTTGTGGCCCCTCCAGGCCAAGCTGGAAGGATCTGTCTTTGAAAGGGGCTCAAGCGCCAAAATATCGTTGATTATGAAATTTAAATTGAACAAGTAAGTCCAGACTTTGACTTTTTTTTTCTTAAAATGAAGAAAAGTCGAGGAATTAATAATAAAGAAGAGTAAAATGGATATCAGATAACTGAATTCTTACATGTTCAAATCTGGAAGATGTCAATGTTCAAAAAGGAATGTAAAACTGGGGGAGGGGTAAAAATAGTTTGGGTTTAGCCAAAGCTTTTGAAGTTTTTTATTTGTTATTTTCACACATGTATTTGTATCCCCTCCCCCCTGGGGTCTGGCAGTCGTATACCAACAGATCATTGATGTGGTCGCAGAAGCGTGAGCGGGTTAGGAGGCGGTTAACCCACCACTCTGGACAGTAAACTACCAGGAAGCTACTTCAGTGGCAGGTCAATAAAGGTCAGCGAAGGTCAGCGAAGGTCGCAGACGGCGGCGTTTCTCAGATGAAAGAAAGCAGTTAGAGTGATGTGGTCGATGCGGTGCTTGGAGGATAAATTACTGTCAAACATGACGCCAGGGTTCCAGAAATGTGGTGACGCAGGCAGGGTGGAGCTGTAAAACGGTCAGGTGGAAACTGTGAGTGTGTTTTGTGAGTGATTTGGGACCAATGATCAAAATCACCATCTCCCTCCCGTCTGCTCATCTGATTTACTGGAGACAGTCTGCAGGATGTTGGTTTGCATCCAGGGCTTGACTGAAGGGAACAGTGTGTCAGAGAGGAGCAGCTGGCTATAAAAATAAAGTTGTATGTCATCAGTATAGCAGTGGAAGTGGAGGCCGTGTTTACCGAATCACATTTTTAGAGGATGGAAAGCAGAGGACCGACGGCTGCGGTGAGCTCCAGCATGATGAGGATGAGGAGTCAGAGAAAAGCAGATCTGAAGCAGAGCTGTTCCTCAGAGCTGTTGCGTTTAGCGGCACCCAGATTGAGATGGCTCAAATAGGTCATTGGAGCTGAGACGGGATTTGAATTGAGCAGCGATGACACATTTTAAAGGGCTAACCAACTCAGGAGGCTCCAGGCCATCTTAGTCCAGGGATGAAGGTGCCCGCTGGCCACGGACCCTTCCAGGCCGACCCAGAGCCGGTCCTGATCCGTTAGTACAGTTAACGGCACGACAGGCTGCGTTGTCTTTAAAGTCACGATTGTTCTCTTTTAGCTCTCTGTTCACGACTCAGAAGTCAAATTCACTTCAAAGTGCTGAGTAGCAAAAGTGATGACAGCGACGCAGGCGTGTGACAGCACAATGCAAGCCTTCTCAAACAGTGGGGGGGCGCGACTCCCCTTGGGGGGGGGGGACGACCTCTTGGAAGGGGCGTGACCCCTTGGGGGGGCGTGACCCCTTGGGAGGGGCGCGACCCCTTTGGCGGGGTGCGACCTCCTGGGAGGGGCGTGACCACTTGAGAGGGCGCGGCCCCCTGGGAGGAGCATGACCCCTTGGGGGGGCGTGGCGTGATGTCAAGGGGGGGCGTGTGTGACCCCAGGGAGTATGCTTTTTTTATACTGTAGCAGAATAAAGTGTAATAGCTCATATACTCCAGTAGGGGGCAGTGGTGCTCTCATTATCACAGTGTGTTCTGGGAGGATTAGCTATATTGTGTCGGGTTTTTTTGCACGGACATGTGCGCACGCAGCACAGAGCAGGAGATATGAAGAGAACGAACCCTCAAGAGACACTAAGGGAAAATATTTAACAGGGATGAAAAGAAAGGAAGAGAGATACGGAGATAATGAGACAAATAAAAGTCACCAGAAAGTTAAGACGAGGAAATATGACGATGCTGATGTAGCGCTGCTTCACTGCGGCTTTAAATCTTTACAGACTAAAAAAACAACTTTAATAAAATTATTCTTTGTTATAAGTTGATCTGTATTTTATGCAGAGGTGTACTTAGAATAATTTTATAGACACATGCAGCTATTTTGTAGTTGTATTTGTACTTGTGGTGGTGGTGGGAGTGGGTGAAATGTTTTCTTCTTCCTGGGGGGGGGCAGCAGTAAATAATTGAGAAGCACTGACAGACTGTAACAGCCCACCTTACATCAATCACAGTGAGCTATTTTAAGCTTGGCCTTATGTTGATGCCAATTAATATAAATTAACAGTCATTCTAATCAGATCTGTCCAAACATCCTCATGTCAAGTGTCGCTGCTGAAATGTCTCCTGAAAAGAGTGCCGCAGCCCCCTGGTGGGCTGTTGTGGTACTGCAGGTGGGTCGTAAGAGGTCACTAAATTAAACAAATACGTTTTAAATTTTCAATCTTTTTAAAATAGGTTTTTAACTACTGTAAAATATTTATGACATGGTTTAAAAAAAAACATTAAGAAGTATTAAATTAAGTGGTATTTTACTGAAAGTGTCACCTTATTTGTAGACCCCTTACATTAATATCAGAAGATAGTTTCCAGTCCTGTATGTTAATTACAGTTGTAATTAAAGATTTGGGTGGGCTGCGGAGATTTTTCTCATTTCAAATTGGGCCTTGGTATTCTGAAGTTTGGGAATGGCTACAGTAGCTAAAGCATGCTAGCTGCCAATCAGAAGACCACGCCCCTAATCATGGATACATTTGTTGCTTGTATAAGTTTCCATTAAAAATCCGTGCATTTACATGGGAGGTTTAATTCCTCTTTAATTCAGAATTCAAGTTAAATCCAAATAAAAGTTACCATGTAAACACCTAATTCCATATGAAAATGTCAATTCCGAATTAAACTTAATTCCGAAGTAAGTGGCTGGTTTATTCTGATTTTAAATCTGAATAGAATAATTCCGCGGTCATGTATACACTCATTTCGGTTTAAATTAATTCCCGTCTTTCTGCGCATGCTCGTTCTCTTGCCCGTCTGTCGCAATGACGCTTATATTCTGCGCTGGGCTTGTTTTCAAAACAAAGTTTCAAGATGGCAGCACACAGTAAACAGCGGTCAAGAGCAGAGACGATTTATTTAATAAATAGCTTGGAGGAACTGGAAATAATTAAAAGAACAGATGGCGGGAAACATAAAAATTGTGAGCTTTTCAAAGTTGTAGCGGCCAGGTTAAATGAAGGAGGTTTCGCAGATAGAGACGCCACCCAGGTAAAAAATAAGTGGAATCTTGTCGAGTAAGTTTGTTTTTTCCGGTAAACATAAAGACGTCCGCCCCCCCCCCCCCCCCCCCCCCCCCCCCCCCTATCCAATCAGAAACCTTCCCAACCCCCAGACCTTAAGCGGAATTGGATAAAGCCGAACAAATGTGTTTTCCATGTAAACCTCAATTCGGAATTACTATTTCCATGTAAACTCGAAGGAAAATAGTTTAATTTGGAATTATTTAATTCCGAATTAAAAAACATCATGTAACCGTGGCCATTAATATCGGAAGATAGCTTCCAGTCCTGTTGGTTGATTACAGTTGTTTTTAAAGGTTTCGGTGGGCTGCGTAGATTTTTTCCCATTTCAAATTGGGCCTTGGTATTCTGAAGTTTGGGACAACTGCAGTAGCTAAAGCTTGCTAGCTGCCAATCAGAAGACCACGCCCCTAATCACGGATACATTTGTTGCTTTTGTATAAGTTTCCATTAAAAATGTCCCCAGTACGTTAGTCAGGGAAGTGAGGTCTGGACGTTTGGACCAAAACTGTTTTTCCACTGTGATGTAAGCATGTTTATTTCCGCTGTAAGGTTTTAACCTGGAGGTCAAATGGAGATTGACTCACTGTTGGAACCAGCCCCCAGTGGTCAACAGAGAAACCGTCGCCTTTAGTCTCAGTAGGTGGTTTAGGATCTCCAGGAATTAATAAAAGCACACAAGGAAAGTTTTTCTGGAAAGTTCTCAGGTTTGGGCTCCAGCTGTAAACCTCGACACCAACGGAAGTCTTGTGATAAACGATAAAAGGAGGATTCATACCTGTTGTGATGGAACGTGAGAGCTGCTGCTGAGCCCTCCAGCTGTCAGTCAAGCCGCCGTAACCACGGCGACCGCTGAGCGGAGCGGGAGGGGAGACGCGCGCGCAGGCGGGAAGAGGGTGACAATTGAATAATCGGAGCTGCCGCGCGGCGATCGTCACGGAAACGAGGCCTGACAGCGCCGACAACAGCACACACACACGCACAGGCGCGCACACACTGAACCGATCATGTTTGTGAAACTGCAGGATAACACACACACCAGCTGCGAGTGCGTGTTAATTATTCTGGGTCTGACCTCGTCAAACACTAATTGGCACTCTGACACATGCACGCACACGCTCGCACACACACACACACACACGCTCCGATATAAGTTGCTGTGTAAGCTGCGTGTGTGGATGGTGTTACCACAGCGCCCCCTGCTGACTTCAGATACACATTACAACCTAAAACAACAAAAACAGGGACTTTTCCTAGATTACATGGACTTTTTAACTCCTGACAATAAAATACATTTGAATTGTTAGGTTTATTTTTTTATTTTTTATTTTTAAACTGCATCCTAAAAAATAAGTGTACTTGAATTTTTCTAACCAGTTTGAATTATTCTAGGATCAGATCAGGTTTGCTTAAACCTCCAAACTTGGACAAAAATGTTTGGTTGTTAGTTTTTGCATCCTTGACAGCTTGAACGTGGGTAATTTGTAATGTCCTTCATCAGATAAAACTGAATTAAACCACAAATGTATAACTATTTAGGATTTTGAAGCCGTTCCAGCTGGCTTCTCGGTCCAGCTCCTTCCATCCATTTGCAGCTTGGCGTCATGCAGTGGAAGGAAAAAGAGGATTTAAAAGCGCTCTGATGAAAACCTATGAGTCACATGAAGGCTTGTCCAGGTCCTTTTGTACAATCTATGCTCCAAACCAAGCTACGATAAACAAAACATTGAGATTATCTACATTTTCAGCAATAACAGATTTGGATATTCAACTGTACATGTTGAAGCCACAAGTCAGATCCAGAGTATGAAAGTGATCAACTGGAACCTCAACATGCACATGTATCTGGGACGGCTGACAACACGCTCAGGGGCTCAAACCAGTAAATCAGTCTTTCATGCTTCATTTCAGAAGAAGCAGCTGGACAGTTCTGGTGGTCCAGTGATCAAATTTAGAAACATTACTGTTAGCCCTCCAGCTAATTTTCATCCATCCATCCATCCATCTGTCTATGCATCATCCATCCATCCGTCCATCCATTCTTCCATCCATCCATCTGTCTATTCGTCCATCCATCCATCTATTTATTGATCCATCCATCCATCCATTCTTCCACCTGTCCATCCATCCATCCATCTGTCAGTTCATTGATCCATCCATCTATCCATCCATCCATCCTTTCTTCCATCCATCCGTCTATTCATTGATCCATCCATCAATCCATCCATCCATCCATCATAAATCCATCTGTCTATTTATTGATCCATCCATCCATCCGTCCGTCAGTCCACCCATCCATCCATTCTTCCATTCATCCATCCGTCCATCTGTCTATTCATCCATCCATCCATTCTTCCATTCATCTATCCGTCCATCTGTCTATTCATCCATCCATCCATCCATCCATCTATTTATCCATCCATCCATTCATCAATCCATCCATCTATTTGTTCTTCCATCCATCCGTCCGTCGGTCCATCCATCCAATTCAGTTCAATTCAATTAATTAAATTCAATTCAATTTTATTTGTATAAAGATCACACCCACAAACTGCCGAATACATTTTAGACAATATATTATTCCATAATACTAGAGGTTTGATTGATTTCAAAATGACATGGTCGCTCTTTGTGGTGTTGAACTCTTACTATCAAATGCTTTGAGCTATGTGTCAAAAATATAGTAATGCTTTTAAGCCCCGCTGTTGCGGGCATGTGTATGTTGTAAAACGATGTAATCACAAGCTTTATTGGGCTTAAAGGGCCCGGTCATGTGCCCCGCCCCCGGCCCGGCAGTGACATGTTCCGCTGCTGACAGTTGGTGGCCACCAGCACCAACTGTGCTCCAGTCTGTAGAACTGGTTACAGTCACTGGTTGGTGCTGAGCAAGCGTTTGGGGTCAACGCCACTGCTTCACGTCTGGCTGCTGGGCTGCTTCAGCTGCATAAAACACGACAACACCAACCAGCACACGTTCATTTGCATATAGCACAGCGCCCCACAGAACCAGCCCCATACCAGCCATCCATCATACTACACACACCTGTCCTTTCGAGCTGCGCCATTGGTGATTTTAGTCCTCTGTGGAAGAATCAGAGTTTCAGGAGTTAATAAAATATGTATGTTAGATCAGACTGTTGGTCCTCACTAACAGATACACACAAACTATAACCTGCTGCAAGATCAACTTGCATATATAATAAAAAAAAAAAAGGTTTTACAAGATTATGGCTCTAAACATTAATAGAGGATACATACAAGGGTTGGAGAATGAAACTGAAACAGCTGTCATTTTAGTGTGGGAGGTTTCATGGCTAGATTGGACCAACCTGGTGTCCAGTCTTCATTAATTCCACACAGCACCAGTAGGAGCAGAATGTGAAGGTTCAGTTATCAGGGTTAGAGCACAGTTTTGATCAAAATATTGCAATGGACACAACATCATGGGTGACCATATCAGAGTTTAAAAGAGGACAAATTGTTGGTGAACGTCTTGCTGACACATCTGTGATCAAGACAGCAAGTCTTTGTGATGTATCGAGAGCCACGGTATCCAGGGTGATATCAGCATACCACCAAGAAGCACAAACCACATCCAACAGGATTAACTGTGAACGCAATAGGAAGCTGTCTGAAAGGGATGTTCAGGTGCTAACCTGGAATATATCCAAAAAACATAAAACTACAGCTGCCCAAATCACGGCAGAATAAATGTGCACCTCAACTCTCCTGTTTCCACCAGAACTGTCCGTCAGGCGCTCCACAGGGTCAGTATACACGGCCGGGCTGCTATAGCCAAACCTTTGGTCACTCGTTCCAGTGCCAAACGCTGGTTTCAATGGTGCAAGGAGCAAAAATCTTGGGCTGTGGACAATCTGAAACATGTATTGTTCTCTGATGAGTCCACCTTTACTGTTTTCCCCACATCTGGGAGAGTTACAGTGTGGAGAAGCCCCAAAGAAGCGGACCACCCAGACTGATGCATGCCCAGAGTGCAGCATGGGGGTGGATCAGTGATGGTTTGGGCTGCCATATCTTGGCATTCCCTTGACCCAATACTTGTGCTGGATGGGCGCATCACTGCCAGAGACTGCCGAACCATTCTGGAGGACCATGTGCATCCAGTGGTTCAAACATTGTATCCTGAAGGCGGTGCTGTGTATCAGGATGACAATGCACCAATACACAGAGCAAGACTGGTGAAAGATTGGTTTGATGAACATGAAAGTGAAGTTGAACATCTCTCTTGGCCTGCAGTCACCAGATCTGAATATTATTGAGCCATTTTGGGGTGTTTTGGAGGAGCAAGTCAGGAAACGTTTTCCTCCACCAGCATCACGTAGTGACCTGACCTTCAAATCCCTCTGACCACTGAGCAGGACTTGTATATGTCATTCTCAAGATGAATTGACGCTGTATTGGCTGCAAAAGGAAGCCCTACACCATACGGATAAATGATTGTGTTCTAAAACCAGGTGTTCCAGTTTCATTGTCCAACCCCTGTATTTGTATCAAATATGAGTATCAATAAGCAGTGTTGGTGTCGATAAATCCCTTCCAACAATAAATAATATACATCTGCTGTGTTGTTCCATGGCGGATCAGCTGCACGCCGGCCTTACAGCGCTGTTGGGATGCCAAGGGTCAGCCGGAGCGGCGAAAAACCCATCGATGCTGGACTAGGCTCTTGCCGATTGTGCTAGCATAATTTTTGGCATAATCTGAGGAATTGAGCATAATTTTTGCCCTTTTTTCAAAAGTAGCACTGCTAGCATAATCCGTATATTTTCTTGTCTTAATAGCACAATTTTAGAATAATTCAAGAAAACGAAGATCTCAGCTACTATAAACGATAGATTACTATTAACAGTTGGTTCCACTCCTATTTTGCGATTGCTTTTTAGTTGTGTTGAGATACCGTGGGAATTCAATGAAACGGAACCGGAAGTCTGTGTCTCGGTCCCAGACTCCTTAGTCTTTCTCCCAGTGCTTGTTTCAAAATGGCGGCCACCACGCCAAACGAGTCAAGTGCCGTATAGGCCTAACCACTGGATAAAGTTACCCAGGTTTTGAACAACCAGGCCCAGAACATCAGGCCAGGGTTAATAAAATACATTTTCAAACTTGTCTTGGTAGTTGTGAAGTTTGTGCACAGAATAATAATAAAAAAAAAAGTAGCATAATTTTGAAAAGCGAGCATAATTTGAGCATAATTTGGGCAAAAAACGAGCACTGCCACTAGCATAATATGCCACTTTTACAAGCACAATCGGCAAATGCCTATGCTGGACGGTGTTGAAGTGGAAACATGCTCTGTGGATGGATGAATCACCTCTCTGGACGTCAGAAGGGCGAGACTTCGGTTGGTGGACGCCGGGAGAACTTTATCTGTCTGACGACATCGTTCAAGCTGTGAAGTTTGGTGGAGGACCGTCTTGACGCTTCCGCATGAGACATTTCGTGACAACGCTCTGCTTCCAACCTTGACAGGCCCTTTTCTATTCCAACCTGGCTCCAGAGAATAAAACGACCATGAAGAACTGGCGGAAGATGAGTCATTGATTTGAGCAGTTTGAGTACGTGCATTAACCAAGAATATACAAACTGTCTCCAGAGTGACACAGATAACGCAGGTTTGAGGTTAAAACCCTTTCTGAGAGAGAGGCAGGACTTTATCAGATGGGACAGTTCTGGCTCCAGACTGTCATGTACGGGGACAGATCTGTCCGACTGGGATCCTCTGGATTTGTTTGTTTGAAACTCGGAGCTCCGCTCGGAGGAGCAGATAAGACTGGCGAGAAACGAGAGATATTGTCTTCGCCGTTCAGGAGGGATTGTCATGAGGACTGTCATCTCAACATGGAGATAAAGTCAATGCAAGTTGACTGTTGTTGATAAACGGTTTACAGTGAGACAGTTCTTTTTTTCAGATTTCATGTTGGGATGATCCTGAACAGGTAATCTGTTGTGCCTCTCCTCTCTCTCTCCTTCATCATCTCCTGTCCTCATCAATTCAATTCAATTCAATTTTATTTGTATAGCGTCTGTTACAATGTCAATTGTCTCTAGGCGCTTTACAGAGACCCAGATCATGACCCTCGATCAAATATCATTAAAGGTGGGGTAGGTGTTCTTTGAAAAAACAGTTCCAGCAATCCAACTCAAGTGAGATTTTGAAAATATACACTCCCTCCCTCCTCCCAAAGGCTCCGGGGTGGGAGTGCATTGATATTTGATGGACGTATTAGGCAGCCAATCAAAATAGTGATGATCACTATTTTGATTGGTCAGAGTTTTTCTCTGATTATACCCTCTAGACCGGACCAAAACATTTCGTTTTTTTTTTGCAAACATTTTATTTCAGTGGGTGCAATGGGAATGTGAAAAGGTTTTCAGGCAATATTGTAAAAAGTGCTGCAAAAAAAGAACACCTACCCCCCCTTTAACTTAAAATTAGGGCTGGACAACGATTAAAATTTTTAACCGCGATTAATCGCATTATTTCCCTGATTAATCACGATTAATCGCATTGTAAACACGAAATCAAATAATGAATTCAAAAGTAGAGTAAAATGCACTTTTATTGAAATGTTTTTTTATTGAAATCCGTGTATCTTTCCATTTTCAATTGTCAATCAATCGTTTTTTAATCTAACACAAAAAGACAAAAGAAAAAGCGTTAAATTAATGCGTTAACATGATCATAACGCATTAACTTTCCCAGCCCTACTAAAAATATAATATTGAATCCTAATCAAGGATAATGGCAGGTAAAAAACTCCCACAGTGGGAGAAAAAAACCTTTAAGCCAAACAGTGGCAAGAAAAATTCCACTTTAAGAGGAAGAAACGTTGATCAGGACCTGGATCATATGGGGGGACCTTCCTGCTGAAGACCAGCCGGGTAGAGAAAGAAAAGGGGTGTGGAGACAGGATAGAGAGAGGATGGACAGAAAAGGGGAGTTTTTCTCTGCCACTGTTTGGCTTAACGGTTTTCTCCCTGTTGGGGAGTTTTTCTGACCACCCCTTGCTCGGGGGGGTCATTCTGTGTCTTTCTGAAAAGTGCCTAGAGACAATTTATATTGTAATAGACGTTTTACAAAAGTTAAACTGAACTGCATGTAATTGTCAGAAAAATGATGTGAAAGGTTTAATTGCAGGTCCTCTGCTCACCAGGTCTTGTCAATCTCCACTGATCTCCATGTTAAAATGTCAAAACCTGAAAACTTTCCTTGTGTGATTTTATTCATTCGGCTAGAGATCCTAAACCACCTACTGGGACTAAAGGCGACGGCATCCTGACAGCCTGCAGTTTCTACGTAGATGTTCCACCAATCTGACTCCGTTTTCTTTTTCATAAAGGCATGGAGCAACCAGCACCAACAGTCCAACTTCCAGGTTGAATACAAAGCAGTAGAAGGAAGAATTGCAGTTTCTCTGTTGACCACTGGGGGCTGGTTCCAACAGTGAGTCAATCTCCATTTGACCTCCAGGTTAAAACCTTACAGCGGAAATAAACTGGTTCAGTCTGGTACAAAAAAAAGAAATGTTTCATATCCATGACAAGCAGACCAGTACATTTTTATGTACCTCAGGTAAAACCACATTAAAGCCATGAATTCATGTATAATTAGGTGCATGGTCTTTTGATTGGCAGCTGGCCTAGCTGTCATCACTTTAGCTACTTGGTGCTTAGCACCATCTTCAGCTTTAAATTAGCTCTGTCATTTAGAGCTAAAACCACAAAATATCTCATTAGGAATGGTCTGAGGATGTCAGAGAAATATGTTCCAGAGGTAAAGGAAGGTATATTTTTATGTCTTTGAGGTTTACTTGAAAAAGAGAGGAAGCCTGCATGGAACATTTTAGCACTGAGGTTATAAAGGAGGTTATGTGGTGTCTAATGGTGTTAAACATTTCAGAGGTAATAGAGGATTTAGAGGTTGTCTCAGAATAAAGATCCAGACTTGAGGGTAAGTCATTTTTGGTTTTATCAGATCAGTTCATGTTTGATTAGTGGAAGGACTCCCAGGCCGCCTGCGGCAGCTGCCGTCTTACGTAAAGACCATTTCCCAGCAGGCATGGCAGGCTGGTTATTATTGGAGTGCCTGTCTGAGCTAGTCATACCTGCACTCACCTGTAATCTCCCATAATCCCTCTGACCTCACCTCAACGGACACATTGGCGTCAGTGGACGCCTACATCATCAGTCATCCTCTTCAATAGTCTAGAAGAGCAAGTGATTTTAGAACTACTAATGATAAAACTGGTTTAAAAGAAAACGATGGATAAAGGTGGGTCAAAATGAATAAATGTATCTTATTAGAAAAGATGAAGAGGCAGTGAACTCTGCTTTAAAGCTGCTACAACAATTTTTTTTGAAGAAGAATCAGCTTAAATTGGCCACAAAGGCCCAAGAACTAAAAGGTCAGAAAGATGGAATGCAGTCAGGGGAGATGATAACTTAAATATACCAATGTTAAGATATATATATATATATATATATATATATATATATATATATATATATATATATATAAATGTTTAAATGGAAAACCAGACTGAGAAGAACTGGCCACAAACACTGAAATCACCCACAGATTTCTGAAAAATGCTTTTGAAGACTGACACTCAGTTGGAAAGCATCTACCTTACATAAGAGCTCACATAAGCTAACTTTTTCAGTAACCTATGATGTTAACTAACAGGGGTCGTGCAATTAATCAACCGGTGATGTTACCCAAAGGTTTTCTGCGGAGCATCTTTTTCTTCATACATGGTGCCTTTTTGCAAAGATCAGAACAAGTCAGACTAAGAAGCTGCCTGGACAACAAGCTACATTGTGTTGGCTGACCTAACTAACCTATGCTGTTAATTCATTACTTGAATTCTAATCAAAATCTGTGCAAACATCCTCATTTCAAGGGTCACAACTGAAACAACATCTGAAATGAGTCCTACCAGCGATGAGAACAAACCCAGAGCCAACCATATTAGCTTGAAAATAAAAATGACTATCCTCTGTGAGGGCATTATTCACAGCCACCTTACTTCAGTTACTGCAAGTTAGTTATTTTTAGCTTAGATGGCTTAGTTTATGGTTACCTGCACAGCTAAATAATATTTCTTTCATTCCTTCTCATACCTGCAAACTAGTTGCCATTTTCATTACATCTATTACCTCATTGGAGACTTAAATCAAAACTACCACTGAGGTCCGCTGAAGTTATGTAGCATGAGAAACTGCCCTCATCCAAATAATGGGAAAGAAGCGATGCCCTTATCTTTCAGCAGCTCCGAAAGTCACGTGTGACATATTTAGATTCAAAATGGAGACTGTTGCTTTTTGGCGACAAGTTTGCAGGTATGGATTCTGATAAAATATGTCCAAACATGCTCATTTCAAGTGTCACTTGTGGACCTAGTCAAGTGGAGGCCAAGTATGAAAAGGTCTTGTTTCAGCTTGTCAACACTTGTTTTGGATATCGTTTGCTAGTGGTCTGGTTAGCCAACCTGGAAAGCTCCTGAAATGATCCCAGGCAAAAGGCCACTCAACCGAAGGACCCGGTTGCTGCAAGAGGTAAAAGCTGATGAACTAGGAGCAGTCTAGCTGGTGTTCTCTGGGAAGCCCTGCCCAGCGGGAGACGAGAGACAAGTTAGTTGCTTCAGGTTGCTATATCAAGCTTCGGACCCTTCCAGACCAAGCCAGAACTGGTCAGAGTGGTCTTTTAGTATCACTCGTCAGAGTCGATGTTCATCTGTTCTTTGCCGAAATGACAGGAACATGGAATTTCTGAAGTTCAACATGCTGATATTCTTTCCTGTTTTGTCCTTACCCTTGTGTTAAATCTGAGTCAGAGAGTTCACGTAGGCGCTTCAAAACAGGATGTTTACATGACATGAAATGTAGCAGTCAGGACCGCTTTCAACCAGTGCTGCCATCCAGTGGATACCATTTTCACAGGACTTGGGTTTCCCTATTCCTTTCAAATAGAACTGTTTGTATCAGTTGACCTATTCAGCATGTGGGCTTGTCACTCTATGTGGTACAGTTGCTAAGCTGTGTGTTTGTGAAAGGGCATATCAGGAATAGTTTGATGGATATGGGTGATTGACGCCTCAGTGGATTGTTTACAACCAATAGGATCAACAGTCCCAAATTGAGAAACGGTCTGAAGTAAAACTGACTCTGATTTGTCAGAATCTTGGGATTACATGAATCCAGTGAGGTTTTTCATTGGAATCGGATTCATGATGGTGAAACACCAAAGGTAAGATTAAATTCAGAGTTGGGCCATAGAAAGTGAAGTTTTTTTTTTTGTTGTTGTTCTGCCTGGAGTGGTTATCCTTATACTGTTACAAACTGTGGAATAATAGCTTTTGCCAGCTGGTCCCTAGTGCCAGTTTTCCATGTTTTGTTTTATCAGAAATGGTCTTTACAAGATTAAAATTGATCCTCCCCCCATTGGGTTTGGTCTGTTCCATGTGTATATTGTTTTTGTCTTGAACTATAGCTTTGTATGAATAAAAATAGCATACATGGTGCACATGTCCTGCTTCCAGTTTTGGGGTGCTTGTTAGGAAAGGATCTCTAATACAAGCTACATTTTTTTGGAAGGTATTAAAGGGACCTCCAAGACCAACTGAACTACCTCTAGATTCTCAAGACCTGTTCAACTCTCTGAATTACCTCTGGAACTGCTTCAAACCTTAAGGGCCTCTAAGACCAACCTAATTTGTTCTGAAATGATTCTTGAGACTTCTAAAATTTCCTGAATTACTTCTGAAACCTTTACAAGGTCTAGACATAAAAAAAAACTACATTCTAGAAATCATTCAGGACTTGAAAAGGGACCTTCCAGACCTCATGAATTACCTCTGGATTGTGAATCCTTCCAAACCCCCTGAATTACTTCTAGATTCTCTTTAGGACCTTTTAAATCAAATTAACTACATGCAGCACCTCTTTCACATTTCAAGAACCAATCATCCCTCATTTTCATTCCTTCCATTAATCCATATGAAATACAGATCAAACCTCCAGGTGGTGAACACACTGAGTACAGTTCTTTATGGATGGGTTGCATTGACGCTAGTGCTAACATCACTAATGGCAATTTGTTGCTGGCATCAGTAAGACATTTCTCAAGTTAACAGTTGACATTTGTAGCCCATCCAATTTCACCACATACTCAAGCTACTAAAAGGAGTCAGTTTCTCAAAAGTGTGCTTATTTGCATTGTGCTGTTAGTTTGCACTAGACGACATCACTGAAAATCCAACTACACCAGCAACTACACCAGAATTCTGAGCCTCATAGGGAATGAATGGACTAACAGACAACAAAGACCTCTACAACTTCCTGAGCTACCACTGTATTCCCTTTAACATCTTCTTGGAGGAACAACAACCTCTGTGCAAACAAAATATCTCAAAAGGTTGAGTGATCAAGTGAAAGTAAGGGTGAATTCCAATTCCTCCCTTAACGCTCAATCTCAACCCTCAATCTCAAAAATGTGCGCTCCCGCTAAGTGCAAGTGCTGTCCTGATTCTCAGAAAGTCAAGTTGAGGGACAAGTTTGAGGGCTGTATCGCCCTCAAAATTGAGATTCTCCTGCACCCCCCTTGGAATTAATGGCTACCGAGAAGGCACTGGGTAATTTAGCCAAGACATCTTCGAAAAGGATGGTGACAAAAAAAAAGCTAGCTACAAACGTAAGTATCTTTGTATATCTCAAAGATATAAATGTTACGAAACCATCTTATTGTCTTTGTTTGAAACTTTTTTCATGGCTTAACATCGTTGTTGTGTAACATTTCTTTTTTTTTACTTTACGATGTTTGCTGCCGGACCGGCGGTCCCGGTTGGAACCCCCGGCCGGGACAGTCCCGGTCGGCTTCACTTTACTTGTATACCTTGTTGTGTAGCGACGGAGGACTGAATAATGTATCCTCTATTGCAGTGATTCCCAAAGTGTGGGCTGCGGCCCCCTGGTGGGCCGTCGCGGTACTACAGGTGGACCGTGAGAGGTCTTTAAAATTAAACAAATGTGTTTTAAATCCTCGATCTTTTTTAAATATGTTTTTGATTACTGTAAAATATTAACGACATGATTTAAAAACATTAAAAAGTAACAAAACAAACCAGTTAAGTCTTATTCTACTGTCATCTTTGTCATTATTTGTTGACCCCTTACATTAATGTCAGAACATAGCTTCTAGTCCTGAATGTTGATCACAGTTGTGATTAAATGTTTCAGTGGGCCGCGGAGATTTTTCACATTTCAAATTGGGCCTTGGTATTCTGAAGTTTGGAAACGGCTGCTCTATTGTGTTATTTGCAAATATTATTTGGAAAATATACAGCGCTCTATCCATCCATTCCATTAACTCCTGCTTGATCCGAAGTCGGGTCGTGGGGGCAGCAGCTTCAGCTGAGAGGCCCAGACCTCCCTCCCCTCGGCCGCCTCCACCAGTTCCTCTGGGAGAATCCCGAGGCGTTCCCAGGCCAGCTGAGAGATATAATTTCTCCAGCGGGTCCTGGGTCTTCCTCGTGGTCTTCTCCCAGTTGGACATGCCCGAAACACCTCTCCAGGGAGGCGTCCGGGGGGCATCCTAACCAGATGCCCGAACCACCTCAACTGGCTCCTCTCGATGTGAAGGAGCAGCGGCTCTACTCTAAGTCTCTCCCGAATGACTGAACTTCTCACCCTATCTCTAAGGGAGAGTCCAGCCACCCTGCGGAGAAAACTCATTTCCACCGCTTGTATCCGCGATCTCATTCTTTCGGTCACTACCCACAGTTCATGACCACAGGTGAGGGTTGGAACAAAGATCGACCGGTAAACAGAGAGCCTTGCCTTTTGGCTCAGCTCTCCCTTCACCACAACGGACCGGTACAGAGTCCGCACCACAGCAGATGCTGCACCAATCCGTCTGTCGATCTCTCGCTCCTTTCTCCCATCACTCGTGAACAAGACCCCGAGATACTTAAACTCCTCCACTTGAGGCAGAACCTCACTCCCGACCCGGAGGAGGCATTCTACCCTTTTCCGACTGAGGACCATGGTCTCAGATTTGGAGGTGCTGATTCTCATCCCTGCCGCTTCACACTCGGCTGCGAACCGCTCCAGCGAGAGCTGCAGATCCCTACTCGATGGCGCCAACAGGACCACGTCATCTGCAAACAGCAGAGACGAGATCCCGACACCACCGAACCGGAACCCTTCTGCTCCATGGCTGCGCCTAGAAATTCTGTCCATAAACGTTATGAACAGAATCGGTGACAAAGGGCAGCCCTGGCGGAGTCCAACTCCCACCGAAAACGAATCCGACTTACAAACGGCAATGTGGACCAAGCTCCCACTCAATTTGTACAGGGACTGGACAGCCCATAACAACGGGCCCAGCACCCCATACTCCTGGAGTACCCCCCACAGGACCCCCCGAGGGACACGGTCAAATGCCTTCTCCAAGTCCACAAAACACATGTGGACTGGTTGGGCAAGTTCCTATGTTCCCTCCAGGACCCTAGTGAGGGTCTAGAGCTGGTCCAGTGTTCCACGACCAGGACGGAACCCGCATTGTTCCTCCTGAATTTGGGATTCGACAATCAATCGAACTCTCTTCTCCAGCACCCCTGCATAGACCTTACCAGGGAGGCTGAGGAGTGTGATTCCCCTGTAATTGGAACACACCCTCCGGTCCCCCTTCTTAAAATGGGGAACCACCACCCCGGTCTGCCAATCCAGAGGTACTGCCCCCGATTTCCATGCGATGTTGCAGAGACGTGTCAACCAAGACAGTCCTACAACATCCAGAGCCTTCAGATTTCGTCCACCCCCGGAGCCCGGCCCCTGTGCAGCTTCTTAACTACTTCAGCGACCTCAGCTCCAGTAATGGACGAGTCCACCCCCAAGTCCACAGGCTCAGCATCCTCAACGGAAGACATGTTGGTGGGATTGAGAAGGTCCTCCAAGTATTCCTTCCACCGCCGAATGACATCTCCAGTCGAGGTCAGCAGCACTCCATCCCCACTATATACAGTGTTGGTGAAGCACTGCTTTCCCCGCCTGAGCCGTCTTGACGGTTTGCCAGAATCTCCGAGGAGCCGATCGAAAGTCTTTTTCCATAGCCTCACCGAACTCCTCCCACACCCGAGTTTTCGCCTCAGAGACCACCAAAGCCGTCGCCCGCTTGGCCTGCCGATACCTGTCTGCTGATTCCAGAGTCCCACAAGCCCGGTAGGACTCCTTCTTCAGTCTGACGGCCTCTCTCACCCGAGGTGTCCACCACCGAGTTCGAGGATTGCCGCCACGACAGGCACCGACGACCTTACGGCCACAGCTCCGGTCAGCCGCCTCAGCAATGGAGGTGCGGAACATGGCCCATTCAGACTCAATGTCCCCCGCCTCCCCCGGGATGTGATTGAAGCTCTGTCGGAGGTGTGAGTTGAAGATCTTTCTGACAGGTTCCTCTGCCAGACGTTCCCAGCAAACCAGCTGGTCAGACCAGCTTACCAGGTCTGACCAGCATTCTCCCCTGCCATCTGATCCAACCCACCACCAGGTAGTGATCAGTTGACAGCTCAGCTCCTCTCTTTACCCGAGTGTCCAAAACATACGGCCGAAGATCAGATGATACGACTATAAAGTCGATCATCGATCTGCGGCCAAGAGTGTCCTGATGCCATGTGCATTTATGGACACTCTTATGCTTGAACATGGTGTTTGTTATGGACAAACTGTGATGAGCACAGAAGTCCAACAACAAAACATCACTCTGGTTCAGATCAGAGAGGCCGATATACAATATACAGCGCTCTTTTCAATGTTATCGCTGTGTCACTTCAGGGAATACGGAGACAACACGGGCTCTGATACATTTCAGTCTGAAGACATAACTGCACTCGAGGGGTGTCCCATTTCTAAGTCACAAGATAGCCCTTACACTTACTTTCAAGGGTTAAGATTGAGGGCCAAAAACTGAGGGTTAAGGGCGAGGGTTGAGATTGAGGGTTAAGGGAGGAATTGGAATTCACCCTAAATCTCAGGTTGACTTTCACTTGGTGGTAGGAGCTAAAAGAGACAATGCTAATCTCTCCTTGTCGATGGACAAGCAAGTTTGTAAAAAAACAACTGCTCTTTGGTTGGGAAATCAAAGTTGGTGACTTTGTTTTTCGCTATTTATGCATCATGTATCCACTTTAAATATAAAGTCTGTCACTTGCAAACGTTAGCTATTCAGATATTAACCGCTGTAACCACAATATACAATAAACTGGTTGGGGGAAACAACTTCCACATGTTTTTTTTTACATCAAAATGAAAGTGTTTACATCTTCACAGAAAGTTGTACAGGTTGGAATATTGTTGTCGGCAAGAAGGCTTTTCAAAATCCAAAGATCCAAAAACATCTATTTAAATGAATACGCTGTCATGTTTGAGCCAAAGTCTTATTTTACCTGCTCAGTCGACATCCTAGGCCACCTGAGGAAAACCTTTCTCCCCATTTTGACTGTCATGAAAACTGCTATGCCCAGACTATGACTGATGGGAAATATTATGTTGGTTATAGGGTTGATGATGTTGGTTTCAATCGCCCAGCCTTATTTGTTGCCCAAATAAATAAATAAGATTCTTCCAAAGGAACCAAAACACAGATACTCATCAAAATGTTTAATTGCCAAGCTGGACATTAAATTAAAAAAAAAAAAATGCATAGCTCTGAGAAACAAACATTTTACATACATCATGTTCCAACAAAGTTTTACAACTCCAGAAAACCTCCAATTTTAAATAAATGTCATTGACCATAAAACAGTATTCATTTTCTATCATCAAAAGGTTCATGGGTGCCTCTTTTGTTTCTGATTTCCACTGCTTGTAATCATTTTAAAGCCTTTTGAGTTTATCACAACATGAATATCATCCTTCAAGAGCAGAAAGAAGAGCACTTTTTTTTAAAAACGCAGTCACGTCCAGTTTCCATTTCAGCCAATGAAACCCGTCTGTGCGGTTTTGGGGGGGGATCAAAGTCTGCCAGACGGCAAACCTGCAACCATTTACCTCTTTACAGAAGAAGCAACAAGTGAGGAAATCATCGTGCAAAAACCCATTGAGTTTTTTAATAAAAGAAAATCCACCCTCGGAAAACATTCCAGTGACTTCTGGACAGAATAAACCCGGAGCTAATCTGAATTTTTCTCCTAAATGTGGTTCACCTTGTCTGTTATTAATATAACTATCCAAATATTAAAAAGGCCTGACCATGATGTTAAATCTTTGAAATGATGGGCGTTTTTTTTTGTACAGTAAAGCAGTTTAATGATAGAAGGTCAGAACCTTCTCGGTCAGGCAGGCAAATATTTAAGCAAATCCAACACCTGGGCCAGGTGTTACTGATTAGGAGTCACCCGTTGAAAGTCTCTGATGGCTTCATGCGAGGATCAGCAGTCAGGACTGTTTTTGAAATTAAAGACATTTTCTTCTATTGTGCGTGAAACCATTTCAGTCACATTTCATCCTCTTTGTTCTCTGTGCGCTTGCATAGTTTTTAATTTGCAGCATGAAATGAAGGACGTCAAGAGGACGAACGAAAGGACAGACAGTAAGACAACAAAATACCCATAAGTTAGTGCAAAGAGCCCAACACCTGCCTTTAGAAACAGACATACACCAACTTGACATGACCAAACAAAACCACACAGGCAGTCTCACATTTTAGCTCATTAACTACAAAAACCTCAGATTCCACATTTCTTTTCTGCTTTCAATGAAGTAAAGCTAAAAGGAGAAGATGATCAAAGCGCCCCGGAGCACCCCAGAAGTGACTTTCTGCTCTGCTAAAGATATGTTTTGAGTCTGTTTTGTCGCTGCGCTGCAAAGCCACATCAATTTATAAGCAGTAGATCAATGTGGCACGAAGTCGGAGAAAAATTCGCAAAGACTTCAGGTAAATTTCAGAATAAAACACCATGAGTGGTTTCTGACTCATAAAGGGATAATAATTGGAGGCTGTTAATGAGATTTGAACTACGTATGAGGAGAAGGTCAGTCGAGAAGTCAAAAGGTGCATTGAGACATTCAAGTAAAGGAGCCAGTGCTTGCAAGCCCGCCACTTCTGAAGCACTCTCTTTGGGACCGAAGGTTGTGATAAGAACGGGGCAAAAACGCTATAAAACTGGACCACAGCACTTCAACTACTGGTGGGACTCACGGCACTCCAACAATATATCACTAGTACATAAGTAATCACGAAAGAAACAGCAGTCATGGGATCTGCAGGCCTTTAGAATGCCACACTGCTCTCGTGTGGCGTTCCTCAGGGATCATACCTGGATCCTCGATTCTTTTGTCCCCCTTTAGTTTTCTTCAACATTTGTATGTTGAGACACAATTTAAAAACTCTGGTTAACTTCCAGACAAGAACACAAATCAATCTGTTTACCTGATTTCTCCCATTTTCGTGTTAACAGTTGCATTTCAGGTAAATTTCAGAATAAAACACCATGAGTGGTTTCTGACTTTTAAAGGGACAATAATTAGAGGCTGTGGGTAAATAATTCAGAGGGTTTTTGATGAGATTTGAACTACGTATGAGGAGAGGGTCAGTCAAGAAGTCAAAAGGTGCATTTTATCTGAGACGTTTAAGTAAAGGAGCCAGAGCTTGCAAGCCCGCCACTTCTGAAGCACTCTCTTTGGGACCTAAGGTTGTGATAAGAACGGGGCAAAAACGCTGTAAAACTGGACCACAGCACTTCAACTACTGGTGGAACTCACGGCACTCCAACAATATATCACTAGTACATATGTAATAATGAAAGAAACAGCAGTCATAGGATCTGGGAGTCCATCACCTCGTGTGGCATTCCTCAGGGATCATACCTGGATCCTCGATCCTTTTGTCCCCCTTTAGTTTTCTTCAACATTTGTATGTTGAGACACAGTTTAAAAACTCTGGTTAACTTCCAGACAAGAACACAAATCTGTTTAGCTGATAGCTTGTGCAAATAAAATTTGTGTCAACTAATGTGCTTTAAAAAAAAAAAAAAAAGGTTTTACTTTAAAAAGGATTTATTTTTGCACACTAGCACCAAAGAATCTGATATGAAACCAACCCCTAAAGATACCCACTGAAGGATAATCGTTGCTATGACAAGAAGATCTAAACCTCTGGACCTCATCTAGATTGCACATGTCATAAGAAATTAACATTTTTGTTTTGCTGTTTTGTAGTTAATGAGCCAAACTGAGTTTGAAAGCACACGCACAGTCGTATTTTTGCAATTGGGCCATCCTGGGTCAGTTCCCGCAGCCGATCTCCTCCTTGTAGCGGTTTGTAAGCGTGTTGGCCTTGTGCGTCAGTTTGGACAGAACTGCGTGGAGTCCGTTCAGGTGATAATGGAACTGCTTTTCGAGGTCGCCCTCCTCCGCGTCTGCCACGCCCACTTTCTCCTTGCGCCGTTCGTCGCCCTGCAGAACGCCCCACTCGATGTCATTCCGTATGGACTTGAGCAGGACGTACGAGCTGTACATGTCTCCGTCCTGTTGGAAGTAGGGGCTGCCGTTGGCGGCGGGTCCGTTAGCGGGGCTGCTGGCCCCTGCCACCTTCAGGTCCTCACCGTCGCCCAGAGGGACGTCCCGCAGCAGGCTGGGCACCATTACCGTCTGGTCCATGTTGTTGACAGCCACAATGAAGCGGTTCATGGAGTTGAAGAGTGAATTCTTCTGGTTGTAGGAGTCAGATATCTGCATCGTGGCAGACAGGTGGAGTCCTTCCTGATGTCCTCACTGTCCAGGGCCAAACTTAGCCTGCTAATGCTCTTTAGAGGATTACTACGGGGCTAAAGCCTGATCCTGGGGCAGCTCTTAACTTCCTCCTGACCCCAGAGAGGCACTCACCAATCCGACACGGTCCACTGAGCCAGTTTCCTGGTTCCAGAGTCGGTCCCTGCTGGTGATGGAGGCCGTCTCTGGCTGCAGGACACCAGACAGCCGTTTCACCCTCAAACTCCAACAACAACCTGGAATAAAAACAGGAAGAGCAGAGGCTGAGGAATGGTCTGGTTTTGTACTCACTGAAAGCTGCACAAGAAACGTTTTAATGTTGCAAGGCAACCTGGTATCGAGGACAGTGAAATGCAGATTCAACAATCAGGAAGTCTGAAGCCAATGGCAACGCACCGCCACTGTTGGCACACAAGCTAACTGTTGGCTTTGAGCCCAGAGCATCCAAACATTTAAAGTCAAAAATATCCCTGGATGCTCGAGATGTATAGGGGGAGAAATAATGATGAGCCATTATCAATTGTTCAGGAAAAAAAAAAATTGCAGTGGACAACTACATTTGTACAGGATATCCAAATATGTAAGTTCAGAGATATCCCATGAGATTCAAATGTTCATCAGAAACATCCAACAGCCTTAAATATTCAAGGTAAATGATATTGGGTTAACTAAATGTTTATGGTCAAAAACATCATGGAATATATGAATGTTAATAGTCAAAAATACTACAGGAATATGAAATGTTTAAAGGTCCAAAATATTGTAGGACATTTCAATGTTTTCAGTCAAAAATATCAGTCAAATGTTTATGGTCAAAAATACTGCAGGATAGTCTAGATATTTAGAGCCAAAGATCTCCTGGAATATCCAGATGTTTAAGGTTAAAAAGTAAAATGAAAAAATCAATTATTTGGGTCAAAAATATTGTGGAATATTTAAAAACTACTGGATAGCTAAATGTTTAAAGTCAAAGGTTTTGTGTTATCTTAATGTCAAAGGTCAAAAATATTTCCAGATATTTAAATGTTTACGTTAAAAGAAACATGGGTCTAAATCTTGAACATATTGCAATATATCTCTACATACAAGGATAAAAACATGATATCTAAATGTTAAAGATTCAGGATATTTACAGGGTAAAAACACATCCTGGAATATATAAATGTTTAAGGTGTAAGATTTTGCAGAATATTTAGATTTTTAAGGGAAAAAAACTGCAAGATAAACATTTAAAATGTTTTAATTTAACTGCGAAGGAATATCTCGTCTTCACCAAATTTCAACCCAATTTCGCACATTGAGGGTCATCGACCAATAACATCTCTGTCATCAACGGAGACACTAACCTGTCAATCAAAGAAATTAAACAGTGTAAGTCCCCATCTTATTTGATGAACTACCGAATAATACAATATTATTCGTTAATTTTAAAATGATAAAGTTCATGGTAATTTTAGCCAGACGACGTGCTGATACAAGTGAATAGTTCTTTAAAAAAGCGATCCCAACTAGGGACGCACATTTTGGATTTTTTTTATGACCGTTAACCGACGCCCTTTAACGACTAATAACCGTTAACTGATAAGTCCGGGAGGGTTGGCTGCCGCGATGTTGCGCGCGTTGTCGTGGACGCATGCGGACACTTCCCCGTGTATACTCTCGTGGCAATGTGTCGCCGTCAATTTGTCGCAGAGATGCCGCCGTCACTTTTGATTTATACTATACGTGGTCTGCGCTATGTTATTCCACGCCACAACGCAAGAGCGACAATCACGAACTAGCTAAACTTACTAAACTTATCTCTTGCGTTTTTCCACTTCCTCACCGTCTCGGCCGTATCCAGACCCACATACATCGCTATCTCCCTCCATGAATTACTAGAATATGTGCTGTCTTTGTAGTGTGGAGAACCAGAATCATACAGATGTGGGTACTTCATTTTTTTCGATGACGCGCTCTTTTCTACGCGGATGTAGAATTGACCAATCAGAGGCCTGTTGCACCTGTGGACACGCCCCCATGAGTTGATTGAATTACGTAGCTTAAAAACAAAATTGACCTTTAGTATTAACCGGTTAGAGTTACTGTTATCGGTTAACGGTTAAACGATTACCCATGTGCATCCCTAATACATTTTTTTTTCTTTTTTTTTTCCAAACGTTTAGGGTTAAAAACACTACAATATTTAAAATCTTAAATTGAAAAACATTGCAACTTATTTAGATAAGTAGGGTGAAAAATAATGTGAGATGAAAAAGTATTGTGGGATATTTCAATATTTGGGGTAAAAAAAAATTTGTGTCGTGTTTATATAGTCAAGATTAAAAATATTGCAGAATATTTAAATTTTTAAAGGTAAAAAATGGGGATATTTTTAAGTTTAGGTTCAAAAGACTGCAAAATATATGAAGTTTTAAGGTGGAAAAAGGAGATATCTAAATACTTATGGAAAAAAAAATACTGATGGATATCAGTATGAAGTCAAAAACAATCAGAGCCAAATGCTTGAGCTTTAAAATACTGCAGGACATTTATGTACAGGAAATAACAAATACGCCAGAATGTATAAATATTTAAGGTTTAAAACAGCCGTTCCCAAACTTCAGAATACCAAGGCCCAATTTGAAATATTGAAACATTTAATCACAACTGTGATCAACATTCAGGACTAGAAGCAATGTTCTGATATTAATGTAAGGGGTCAACAAATAAGGTGACACTTGTCATATTAAGTTAAAATGACGGTAGAATTAACTGACTTAACTGGTTTGTTTTGTTACTTCTTAATGTTTTTAAATTATGTCGTTAATATTTTACAGTAATTAAAAACATATTTAAAAAAGATGGAGGGATTAAAACATATTTAATTTTAATAACCTCTCACGGCCCACCTGCAGTACCGCGACGGCCCACCAGGGGGTCGCGGCCCACACTTTGGGAATCCCTGGTTTAAAAAATACCTAGAATATCTTAAAAAAAAAAAAAAACAGACTTGTCTCCATTCTACAGAGAAGTCTCCAATCATTTTCTTTCTTTTATTTTTTTAATCTTTAAACGTTATCTCAACGTTTAAAGATTAAAAACGACTGGATGGGAACGTGCCTGTGTGACGTTTACAACGTTAACGTCACACAGGCACGTTCCCATCCAGTCGTTTTGGTGTTTTAGATATGAATCATCATCTCTGCGACAGCACACCATCAATCTGGGAGTCAAACGCTCCTTTATGAGCTCGTTAAACCCCGGTAACGTTCGGTACCGGCTGGTAACGTTCGGTACCGGCTCCATCCGGAAGACAAGCGTTGTCTGCGGCGTGCTTGAAACCGTGTTTTTTGGACACTGTCCAATAATGGAACAAGCGTCTATCTGGTTGTCTCGATGCTCACTGTATCGCCTCCGAGACACTGTCAAACTGCACAAAAGAATACAGACATGTTTTCGTTGCTTTCGCATCTATTTCCACGTTATCAAGGCGAGCACGAGTTAAACTCCCCACTTTAATCGGAACAAACTACAACGCATCCGCTGAGCGTATCACCGCCGGTGGCGACGGGGAATTCCGGGTACCGCTCCCCCCGCGTCTGTCATCCAGTTTAACCGAGATAGGCCCCGGCGGACGTGTCCCAGGTGGTCTTACCGTGTGTCGGGCGTCCTTCCCGGTTCCTGCTGGTGTGAGAAGGGCCAACTCCTGCCCGTCTATCCGTACCGTTTATAGGAAGTCCGGGTGGAGGCTGGTTCCGTGTGAAGGCTGCTGGAAGCGGGGAGAGGTGGGCGGAGCTTCCATCAGCAGAAGCCCCTCAGAGCCAATCACAGGGAGGCTCGGCTGATACAGCCAATCAGACAGTTTATGACGTCACAAGACCGTTAGAAAGTGATAGCATCGTTTACAAATTGAAACTTATCTTAAGATATAGTTATATTTTTTTTATTTGTTTTAATATAAACGTAAATTGTATTTTTTAATAATAATACATTTTTAATATTATCATCTCTTTATGTTTCTGGTTATAATATAATACAATATAATATAATATAATATAATATATTGCAACCCTAATTCTAAAGAAGTTGGGATTCTGTTTAAATAGTAAATAAAAACTTAACAAAATGATTTTGAAATCTGATAAATCCACATTTTAATCACAACAGAAGCCATAAAACATAAAATATTGAAAGCGAGACATTTTCCTATTTCGCGACACATATCAGCTTATTATTGTATTTGATGACAGCAACACTTGTCAAAAAAAAAATACGGACATGAGCAACTAAAGCTTGGAAAAATAAGTAGTAGTATAGATTACATTTTCATTTACTCTGGTAATGTAAATATTTTAACACTGCTGTAATATCACATATGTTATCTTTATTTTCATAACAGATTTTCTTTCCAAACATTGTAGTTGCTGAGATACACTCACACTCACTCGCCACTTCATTAGGTATGTTGCGAGTACCAGGTGGGTACAACAAAGTGTTGGAAAGATTCCTCAGAGATTTTGGACCCATGTTGGTATGATAACATCTGTTTGCATCTGTCTGTTGCTCCAGATTTGTCAGCGCCACATAAATGACATGTATTATTATCATGACAGTTCAAAACTATGGACAAAGCACCCAGTCACATGACCAGTAGGTTTGTAGAGAGCACTTTTGAAGCTTCTTCTTGCTTGACCTTTTAAAATATGACCATAATCTATTAGGTCACAGCTCAGAAGTCAATATAATGCTAAGTGCTAATTAGCTACAATGATGACAGTAATGGCTAGCTGTCATAGCCGATAGCAGAGCCTATGGCTAGCTGTTAATCAAATAACATCAAATGATATATAGCAATTTGTTGTGCATTCAGAGTCAGTATTCTGCATACATTGGTTGTAACTAGTGGTTATTTTAGTTACTGTTGCATTTCTATCATCTCAAACCAGTCTCTTAGGTCCTATTGTCCTCTGACCTCTGACCTTAGCTTGTGGGTTGCTAGCCGCCCTACAGCCAGACCTCCAGCTGTGCTGAGCTCAACCGTGGAGCTCTGCCACAGGACCTGCTGTGCTGAGGCCCAGTAGTACTTATTCTGTTCTGGATGACGTTCCAGTAGCAGCACTTGAAATGAGGATGTTTAGACAAAATATAAAATGAATAAAAAACAATATGGATATTTTCTCTTTGATGGTTGTGCATGGAAATCCCAGTACAGTAGTAGTTTCTAAAATGCTGAGACCAGCTCATCATCATCAACAACAATGTCACATTCAAAGGCACTTCAATCCCCTTTCTTCTCCATTCTGATGCTCGCTTTGAACTTCAGCCGGCTGTCTTGATCACATCTACATGCCTTAACGCACTGAGCTGCTGCCATGTGACTGGCTGATTAGCTATTTGTGTTAAGCAACTGAGCGGGTGCACCTGATAAAGCGGCCGGTGAGTGTATATTTATTCAAAACCAATGAAGTAAATGATTTCAGGAACATCAGGACTTGTCACGGGAACGTAAGACTAAACAGGAAGCCATCACAGCTCATTCCTGTTTCAGAACTGTAGGGTGGAATTCAATCAATTTTCAAACAAGCATGTAGTAAGAAAAAAAAAAATCCCCCAGCTCAGACATAGAAGGGATAAGAAGAACTGGAGTAACCCTCTAAGACGTTGCCCTTAGGTTTTCTCCAGGGATTCTAAGGTCTCTTGTTCTTTGTACGATGTTGAAAAGCTCATTTCAAATGTCAGCGTCATCTTAAATGAGTGGTTCCATTGCTGAAACCTGGATTAGCAGAACTTTGCTGGAACCCGCTGATTGCTGGCAGTCTGTCCACTGGCCGATGCGTGAGAAACACGTATTGTATTCGGGGCAAGCCCATCACCATCTGCTGGAGGGGGCTGAGTACAGGTCCTGGTGGAACTCCACTGGGAGGGGTCCAGAATGGATCCTGGCTCTCGTTGTCCGATTGTCACTTTGCTTGGTTTCTCCAACGATCATGAAGACTCACAGATGTTCACCAATGATTGTTTTTAGGGCTGGGCAAGTAAACGCGTTATTATTGCGTTAACTCATTAATCTATTTATTAACGCCGACATTTATTTTATCGCGCGTTAATGCATGTTGCTTACATGCTTTTGTCTTGAAAAGTCTGTTACTGGCTGGTGCGGAACCAGAAGAGAATTGGCAGGTAAACATGCGGAAAAGCTAAAACAGACATGGAGAACGGTAAAAATTTGTGTACTTTACAGTTCGGGTTGCAACTCAGGTAGCAATATTAGCAATCCTGTCTAAAAAAAAATTCTAGACTGCAACAAAACTTTTGCGTCAGATCTGCTCCATGTGTTCACTGTCCTGCTGTTCTCTAGCTGGTTACTTCAGTGCAGCTCCATATAGTGGCACAGATGTGTAACGACAACAGAAAGTCCAGGCCTCGATTATAAAACAAATTCAGTTCTGTGGCCCGTTTTTTCATTTTGTATTTTTGATCCAAGTCTAAAATTGAAATATAAAAAAACAGGCCTTTTTACATTTTTTTGGTGTTAGATTAGAAAATGAAAAACGTAAAAAAAATGTCACTTTTTTTGTATTGACAATAGAAAATGGAAATAATGATTGATACATGGATTGGTAAAGTTGCAGAACTTTTACATGGACATTTTCATTTTAAAGTTCTCCCAGACGGAGGATTCAACAGAAACAAGGTTATTTGTAACAACTGACAAGTTGAACTCCCCGTTAAAAGTTTCTGCTGTTACCTCAGAAATTAGCTGTTTTAATGTTCTGATTGTGCTGAGACACAATCATTTTGTTTGATTTTGTTTGTAGACTTTTTTTTATTTTTTTTTTATAAAAACAGGATGGCATTAATGCCCTGGCAGTGGCAATAAGCTTTATTTTATTTTACATTCTTTAAGATTAGATTTACACAAAATTTGTGTTACTGACAAGTGCTTATGTTAAAAGTGTTAAACGGGTCATAACAAATGTTATGACACTTTAGTTCATATGACAGAACATTTAAATAATATTTAAATAAAAGTGCATTTTACACTACTTTTGAATTCATTATTTGATTATGCGTATACAATGTGATCCATCGTGATTAATCAGGGAAATCATGCGACTAATCGCGATTAAAAATCGTAATCGTTGCCCAGCCTTAATTGTTTTCATTGACATCCTTGTTATCGTAGATGTTTTCACTCCTTTCTGACATTTGAGAGTCAAGTTTGTTCTGGACAACAGAGGTCAGTGTGCTCTCTGCAATAATTTACAGGAGTTTTGATAAGGCCTTTGTTCTGATGGAGCTCCAGTTTGGACTCATCAGGTGAGGGTCTGAAGGTGAAGCCTGCAGACTCATGGAGGGTTCACACTTTTATAGTTTAATGGCTAAAATGAGAGCAGTATTTACCTGGAAATCAGCTGTTTTTATTATGTTTATGCAAATAAAGTTTCCTCACTTTTGTATAGTTTTATAATGAAGCGGTTTTATTTGATGAAGCAGCCCGACTGTGTTTTTAGATGGATGGACCAGCTCAACACACAGCTTCACTCCCACGGAAGACTTTTATTTTCTCACAACAGCCAGTGAAACATGTTTTTATGAATGTTTGTGAAATAAAACAGTCCACACACTCGGACCGTCCTGCTCAGGTCACTTAGCAGCTCCCCTGCAGCTTCCTGCAGTCATAGCAGCTGTAAAGTCCTTCAAGTGGCAGTTTGGCGTCCTCTGGTGGACGATCTAATGTAGCACGCACAGGCAGCCAATCAGCTGCAAAGGAAATCCAAACAGAGGAAAACGCTTCAGCCAAACACAAAGTAAATACACGAGGAATGCTAACAGTGTGTGTTTGTGCGGATTTCCATGGTGACATACGTCCTCACATCTGGTGGAAAAGAAAAACAGTTGTCCAACGCCAGGGAGACTGTTAGAAGAGGGGAGCTCCTGTGAAAGGAGAGTTTCTGTTTCCACCTGTGGAAGGGCTTGTGTGACACTCACCTGTCAGACCATCTCATACTGGTTGGAGCTGATGAAGTGAGACAAGCAGCAGGCCAGACTCATCCCGATCACCTGAGACAGATCACCTTCGTTAGTTCCCCTGAGCCTGGATCTCCTAGACAGTACTGTATCACAGCCATACTGCAGTAAAATCTAAGCCTGATTTATAAAAACACAGGCTATGCACGGGTCTTACATTGTCTTTGGCCTTAATACTTGTGTGTTGTTTTTTTGTAATTAAACCACCAACCACTAGAGGGCAGTGTGGGCTCTTTTCTCTATTGCTTTAGCCACCAGTGCTTAGTTTCCCTTTGTTGCTTTTCTTTATATATATATATGTCAAAATTAGCATTTTGTGTACTGTCATGCTGCAGGAAACACAAACAGTCTACTAGAAGATAAATGTAGTTGTGTACCTGAGAGAAGGCGATGCCGAAGGTAACGCCAGCAATGATTCCCATGTTGCTCTCCATGAAGGACACCACCAACTCATAACAACCCTGAAACCACAGAGAAAGTTCATCCATCCATCCATCCATCCAACCATCCATCCATCCATTTGTGACCAGATGTCACAATGTTCTGAAGTTGAAAGAATGTGGATCTAGAAGCTTGTTTTATGTGTGATTTAAATCAGTTTTGGTCAAAAACAATAGTATAGATACCACAATAATTCCACCCAGTTACTAAATGATGAGACAGTCTATTTCTGAAGTGTTCAGGTCCAAAGGCAACAACTGCAGTCTTATTTAAGTTTAATAACAGCAGTCATTCAGACGAAGGTCTGCTATGGCGTCCCACAGGGTTCAGTTTTAGGGTCGATGCTCTTCACTCTTTACATTCTGCCATTGGGAAATAGTCACAACATAAATTTTCATTGCAATGCTGATGATACGCTGATGTATTTATCCGTGAAATCAGATGAAGCAGAACTGTTCAGGTATGGCTCAAGGACATAAAGGCCTGGATGTCCACAAAAACTTTGCTTTTAAATTATGATAAAACAGCAAGTAATTCCTATTTCCCATGATTATGAAATGTTGTTTCCAAAACATCTCTGAACTGCTTCCATATTTCAGTGTCAGTAACATTTTCACTGACTTCACACTAATTATGATTAGAAAATGAAGGTTCTCCACCAATAAAGGAGAGAGAATTGTTATTGACAAGTCTTATATTATTAAGCTATTTCCAGGACATATGTACAAAATATAGCCTGATGAATGCACTTCAATTGCATGAAACTCTAATTATGTGGTGCTGTGAAGTATAATGTGTCATTCTGTGATGTATTTAACAGTCATTCATATGCAGAGCCCCCTCCCTGAATCGCCACCATAACGTGGTGGAGGGGTTTGTGTGCCCGAATGATCCCAGGAGCTAAGTTGTTGTGGGAAATTTGCCCCTGGTAGGGTCACCCAAAGCAAACTGGTCCCTGGGGGGCCAGACTAAGCGCGATTCAGTTGACTCCTATGACACAAAATAAATCAAGAGCTAGATGTCCCTCGCCCGGTCAAGGGTCACCGGGGCCCCACCCTGGAGCCAGGCCTGGGAAGGAGCTAATTCAGGAGTGCCTGGTGACCAGGCCTTTACCCATGGGACCCGGCTGGGCTAAACCAGAACGGGTGATGTGGATTTGCCTCCCCGTGGGCTCACCACCTGCAGGGAGGGTCATAGGAGTTGGGTGCAATCTGTTTTGGGCGCCAGCCAAAAGCGTGGGCCTCCAAATCTGAGACCATGGTCCTCAGTCGAAAAAGGGTGGAATGTCTTCTCTGGGTCGGGAGTGAGGTTTTGCCTCAAATGGAGGAGTTTAAGTATCTCGGGGTCTTGTGGTTGTGGTGAAGAGAGAGTTGAGACAAAAGGTGAGGCTCTCTGTTTACTGGTAGATATTTGTTCCAACCCTCACCTGTGGTCATGAACTGTGGGTAGTGACTGAATGAATGAGATCGCAGATACAAGCAGCAGAAATTAGTTTTCTCCTTTGGGTGGCTGGACTCTCCCTTAGAGATAGGGTGAGAAGTTCAGTCATTCAGGAGAGACTCAGAGTAGAGCCGCTGCCCCTTCACATGGAGAGGAGCCAGTTGAGGTGGTTCGGGCATCTGGTTAGGATGCCCCCCGCAACCCGACTCTGGACCAAACGGAAGATGATGGATGGATGGATGGATCATATGCAGAGCTGTGAATTCTGTTTACATATCTTGCAGCAACGTCTCTCAGACCTTCCACCATAACGACTCAGGTCTTCATCCGGCAGCCTGTTGGAACATCATCCAGGTGTCCAGTTTGACAAACCATCAATTCACCAGAACAGGATGGTGTACCACCAGCAGCAGTTGTCTGGTGGTGTCTTATTCTCTTATTAAATAATACATTTTTTCAGTAGTTGAAACAATCTGCTATTTATTGTGAACAATTAGTTGTGTTATTCTGCTCATAGAATCGTTTTGTTATTTATTTACTCCATTAAATAACTTATTGTTCATCAGCATCTTCAGTAATTCAGTTCAATTCAACTTCTTTTGTATAGCGTCTATTACAATACAAATTGTCTCTAGGAACTTTCCAGAAACCCAGAGCGAGACCCCTGAGCAAGAGATCAGAGGAGGGAGAAAGGACTGAGAGGATGGAGGACTGTCAATATTATGTGTCAGCCTCCAGGAAAGTAAACCTGCAGTCTGAGAGCAGAGAGCTCTATTAGGAGCATAAGACATGATCAGGTCTTGTAAATAATGAGGAGCTAGCCCATTAAGGGCCTGATATGTGAGTAACAGAATTTTGAATTGGATTCTACATTTTACAGGAAGCCAGTGGAGGGAGGCTAACACAGGAGAGACGTGATCTCTCTGCTGATTCCTGTCATTACTTGGACATCCTGCTAATAGCATGTTACAATAATCCAGTCTAGAAGTGACAAATGCGTGGATTAGTTTTTCAGCATCACCCTGGGAGAGGATGCTCCTGATCTTGGTGAATTATGGAGGTGAAAAGAAGCTGTCTTCCAGACCTGATCAATATGCTGTTTAGGGCTGTTCTGCCCTAGCAGAGTTGTCTCTAACCACATCAGGACATGCCAGGCCCCCTCCACCTCTACCTCCTGTCGGTGTGTCTCTAGAAGTCAGGTGAAGAAATAGCTGAAGAGGTTCAACTGGAATAAGGCTGTAGGTCCAGATGGTTCAGCCCCAGTGTCCTGAAGGCCTGTGTGGACCAGGTATGTGGTACTCTACAACACCTCTTTAACATCAGCCTGAACCAGGAGAAGGTTCTGGTGATGTGGAAGACATCCAGCCTTGTTCCAGTGCCGAAAAGATCTCATCCATCTTCTCCTCATGACTATAGACTAGAGGTCTTTGGAACAACCCGACGACCCAAAAACCCGAGGTTCCGACCCGACCCGAATTGGGTCTCGCGTCCATTCAAAAGACGTGACTTTGGGTTCGGGTCGGAATCGGTACAGTTAGTCTTGGGTCCGCGTTTACTCGAGATATTGGCGGTGGCAGCCAATGTCAGGACTCGGGGCAGTTAAATGATTATTCATTAACGTGGAGTGTTTGTCATGAAACAATCGTGTTGCCGTAGCGTGTTATTAGCTGTTTGCCCGGCAGCTTTAAGGCACAACGGATCGCCAACATGACAACGTTGGATGAGAGAATATGTTCACGACACATCCTGACTGGTGTAGGCTATTAGTGTTAGCAGTTGCTACCAATAGCATCTGTAGCCACAAAGAAAATAACAACATGGATTTATTGTTGTTTACATCACAAAGCCTATGCAGCAACTGAACCAGGTAGAAGAAGACAACTTTAGATAAGAAAATCAAGTTTTATTCAACGCTAGACAACTTTGACATTAGCAGCTATGGGCTGGATTGTCTCGGTTCTATTCAGGCAACTCGGTTCGGTTCGTGGTCAGAAACTAAAGACTCGGGTCAGGTCGGTTCCGGGTCCAAATATTGCGGGTCCATTCGGATTCGGACTCCCGGACTTATGATAATAGCTCGGGTCCGGTCGGTTTCAGGTCGAATTTTCACGGGTCCATTCGGATTCGGGTCCATGAAAGTGGACCGGTGAAGACCTCTACTATAGACCTGTAGCTTTAACATCCCACATCATGAAAGTCCTGGAGAGACTTTTATTGGTCCACCTGAATAAGCAAACAAGCCCCTTCCAGGACGCTCTGCAGATTGCTTATCGTCATGGGGTTTGAGTTGAAGACCGGATTTAACAAACCCAGAGTCATCTGGACAAACCAGCAGCTCTGCGAAGATCATGTTTGCTTTGCTTACTTATGTAAGGAACTCCAGAAGACACAGGTGGATGCCTCCACAATCACCCGTATCACTGACTACTAGTCTAACCAGCTGGTGAGACTGAATGGTTGTGTGTCTGAGCAGGTGGTCAGCAGCTCAGGAGTACCACAGGGCACTGTACTCTCACCACTCCTCTTCACTCTGGACACCTCAGTCCTGTAGAACCAGTCAGAGTCCTGACATCTGCAGAAATACTCAGGAACAGAGAACTGGTGGACCACTTTGTAGCATGGTGTGGAGACAGTATAGTATTATGATATATTGTTCAATAATAATGTAGAACATGTATAAAAAGTTTCTACTATGTTGCTGTCAACCTTTCAATCAACTCTAATCTGCAGGTTGTGAACTTTTCTAGGCTCCGTGGTCGCCGTCCTCCTCCAAGTATGATGATCCTGAGTGACCTATATTTTCTCTTGAGGTTGATGGTCTTCCCTCATGGAATCATCATCACTGTTCTCTCCTCTGACAACAGCAGACTGGTGGATCCAGACTGGAGAACATCTCCATAAAAGATTTTACATGTAAAACACAGAGGTGGCATTTTAACGTCCATTTTTGAACTAAATCTCATGTTACTGGACACTACAGGATGTGTCCATGTCAGCAGTGTCTTGTAAATAAAATGGGAACAAAAGATTGGGTTGATTCAATTTATAATTTAAATGATTACAAAGGATATTACACTTGGTTTAGTGCAATTCAGTTCAGTTAAATACTTTATTAATCTCCAAAGGGGAAATTAATTGTGCAGTAACTGTCATATTAAAGTCTCTTCAGAGATTATAGATTATAGATGGTTATTGCTGTGTTCAGGAAGGATCTCCTGTGTGTTGCAGCAGATCTGAAGAAGCCTCTGACTGTTGCTGAATCACTGTGTTGTCGAGGATGTTCAGAGTTGTCTATGATTTTAGGAAGTATCCTCCTTTGCTCCATCAACCCCAGAACAGAACCAGCCTGGTGCTGGTTATGCTCCAACAGATGACTAGATAGGATTGAACTCTCCACAACAGACTAATAGAAGATATGAAACATCTGACTGGGAAAACTGAAGGACCTCAGCTTCCTCCTTCTTCCAAACAGCATCAGTTGCGTCTCCAGTCCAGTTTGTTGTCCATATGAACACTGAGGTATTTCTACTCCTCCACCATGTCCACTTCTTCTCCTATGATGGAAATGCTGTTTGACTTGATCCTGGTCCTCCTAAAATCCACAATCATCTCCTTTGTCTGGTTTACATTTAAGATGAGATGATTGTCTCCACACCACAAAGTGGTCCACCAGTCCTCTGTCCTCAGTCTCTGGTCCATCACTGATTCATCCCACAACTGCATTTTACAAGAACAATTCATGATTTTAGGCCAAAAGGTTTTAACTATACAAAAGTTGCAATTTGCAATTTAACAAAATGGTGGGGAAGACGATAGTTGGAGAAATGAATTATATTTCTACTATGAAGCTTCTAAACTGTTTGTCTACTGGATGGCTGTAGTTTTAAGGTCCTGAACAAACTGTTGATCTACGAAAAACGACAAGATTTATCAAAACGACTATTTGACTGTGACTGTTTAACTGTTAAAACTAAACTTTATGATATGTAGGAATGCAGTCTCTTTGTATGACCATGAGTTCCTCAGCTTAGATTTTATGACTTAAATTACTGTAACATCCCCCCCGACCCCCCCAACAGTTTGTGACCAAAAGTCTGTGACAGCATAAACACATTTGAGGGACATCTCATTTCCTGGACAAACACAACCACATGTGTCTGGAGTTGCTGTTTACCATCTGGACTCGAAGACTTGTATTCATGATTGTATTAAACTCTTTAATTGACCTTTGTTTTTAGTCTCGTCAATGGCACCAGAGAATTACTTTCACTGGGATACATTACTATCTGGGATTTAGAGCAGGTCAGAGGTATGAAGGTTCATCTGTGGTCAGGAGGTCTTTCAGTCGACAGAAGACAGAAATACAGACCCTGAGAACGACACTTTCTGACAGAAAACATAAAGGCTCATTGCAATGAGAGTCACACTGGCTGAAAGGAGGCAGAAACACCTCCGTTTTGATGTGTGATATATCTGAAAGATTTCAAATGGGATTTATCAGGTTATGTCTCACAGGCTAAACCTAATTAAAACACGGATTCAATATGTTTTAGTTCAAAGTGTGGTGACCTGTTTAAGTTTCCGTGATAAACTGTCTGAGCTCCTGAACGTCACTTGTTTTTGACCAAAACCTCTTTCATTTTTCAGCTAATGTCTGAAACACTGTACGATGAATCTCAACCAGCGGTCACAGCGCACCACTCACGATCCAGCTGTTCAATTTGACGTATTTTTTCCCATTTGCTCTTTTCTCTTTTTTGTCCGGAAATGGGCAAATTAAGAAAATGCAGAAGAATAAAATAGTAGCAACAGAGTATTCAGAGCTTTTTCATTAACACAATGAGAATGTGAATATTACAACATCTGTGTTAATTACAGCACAGCAGCTGTAAACGTCTAATAGCGTAAATTTAATTTAGCGTGAAGGAGCAGCAGCGCCCCCTGCTGCTGCTGCACCAGGAGGAACATTTACTCCGGTTGTGCTACGTTCTCTTGTTGCTCTGACTGTCTGCAGCTAATAATATTAGAAAGCAAATTTCATTAGGTTTTGTTTTGAAAGTTCATATTTAATGTAAGAGTGTTAAGTTTAAGCTGAAAACATGTCTGTCTGAGTGTTTGAGGCTTACAGAAGGTGGTCATAAAATTAGAATATCATGAAAAAGTTAATTAATTAATTACACACAGAGTGACATATTGCAAGTGTTTATTTCTATTAATATTAATTATTATAACTGACAACTGGGATTTTCAGCATCCCAGAAAATTTAGAACATTGTGGAAAGGTTCAATATTGAAGACACACTCTAATCAGCTAATTAAGCCAAAACACCTGCAAAGGCCTTTAAATGGTCTCTCAGTCTAGTTCTGGAGGCTACACAATCACTTGAAATATGTCAGTCTGTGTGTAATGAATGAATATAACATACAGGTTTCACCTTTTTTTTCATGATATTCTAATTTTATGACCAGCACCTGTACAAGAGGTGACGAGTGTTTTCAAAAGCTTTATTCAAACCTGGAAGACAATGACGTTCCAACAACCTGATCACGTCTTCGTGTCATTCAGAGGACAGGAAGTGGCTCGGTGTGTCAGGTGTGTCAGGTGTGCACGCCCTCACCTGTTTGTGGACTTTCCTGGCAGCCAGAGTGGCGTTCCTCAGCTCGGCTGCGCTGCAGTCGGAGAAGCGAACACAGCAGCTGGTGGGAATCCCGCTGACGGTGAAGTAACCGCTGCTGAACCAGCTGGTGTAGTTATAAACTCCACAACAGTGCAGCTGGAGATGCACAAAACACAACCACAGTACAGTACAACCGCTTTGTACAGTCATTCACATGAAGGAGAGCATCATCTAACCCTGAGAAACACCTGTGGAGCATGACTCCATCCTCCTTCTGTCCTCCATTCTCTCTGTCCTCCATCTGCTCTCTCATCCTGTCCTCTCCTCCATCTCTCGTCCTCCATCTCTCCTCTGTCCTCCATCCTCTCTCTCTGTCCTCATCCTCCTCTTCCATCCTCTCTGTCCTCCATCCTCTCCATTCTCTCTGTCCTCCATTCTCTCTGTCCTCTCTCTGTATCCTCTCTCTGTCCTCCATCCTCTGTCCTCCATCCTCTCTGTCCTCCATCCTCTGTCCTCCATCCTCCCTCTGTCCTCCATCCTCTCTGTCCTCCATCCTCCCTCTGTCTTCCATCCTCTCTGTCCTCCATCCTTTCTGTCCTCCATCATCTCTGTCCTCCATTCTCTCTCTGTCCTGTCTCTCCCCTCTTTTATGTCTTTACCCGGCTGGCCTTCAGCAGGAAGGTCCCCCCATATGATCCAGGTCCTGCTCAAGGTTTCTTCCTCTTGCCATTATCCTTGATTTGGATTTAATATTATAATATTAGTTAATGATATTTGCTCGGAGGTCATGATCTGGGTCTCTGTAAAGCGCCTAGAGACAATTGACATTGTAAAAGATGCTATACAAATAAAATTGAATTGAATTGATTCCAACGAAGGTCCAGGACATTAGGTTCTGATCAGTTTTTTCGATGTGGAGGTGAGAAACATCCACAGCTACGAAGTTAAAAGACCAGAAAGCAGTTGTGTTCAAACTCAAACCCATGTCCTGCATACGTCTGTGTGTGGATGTTCTTGAAGCACTGACTCCAGCTGCAGTTCACTCTTTGTGAATCTCTCCCACACAAACTTAACTTAATCCCAAGAAAGAAGGTTCAGTCAAGCCTGGTTCAGACACCAAGTCAGACTCTGTTACCATGGTAACTTACTCACATAACCTGGTCAAGAGCAGGTCCAGTTCCACATACCCTGAGTTTCTCTCCATTTCCTCCACTTTATAAAACTGAAACTGCTGTAATTTAATCAGACAAAAGATCTTACAGACGTCTGAATAGTGATTGGTCCTTGTATTGATGAAGAGGCTTTGGCTCCATCTTAAACACAATACCTTGGTTTTATACATCTATATCCATCCATCCATCATCCATACCCATTTAATCCTGTTCAGGGTCACGGGGATCTGCTGGAGTCTATCTCAGCTCTCTTCGGGTCTAAAGTTAGGGGTACACCCTGGACAGGTCTCCAGTCCATCACAGGGCCACATGTAGACAAACAACCACACACACTCACAATCACTCCTACTGGCAAATTTAGAACCACCAACTTTGTTTTAAATGTGCTACAGAAATAAAAGTGACTTGATTATCTGCGTGATCTTATCTGTCTGTGCATCACAAACGTCACCCATTGTACGGCCTTACTTCACATACAATACTCTAGGTTATTTAATTTTATTAGCTATTTATTTGTTCACGTAAGTTTTCCTCATAATTACCTCATTTAAAAAAAGAACACTGCAGAACTGTGAAAACAGTGGCTCTGGGTCTAAAGCAGTTTTCTACCTTTTTTTTAGTCGCTATATTCTCACCACAACGTAGGCTAAAAGTTATCACAGAGGCAATTCACAGGACTTTACGTAGCCCACATGATTTAGTAATTGGTCTTCAATTCAACTTTATTTAATGATTTACAGTAAGCTTGTAGCGACTTAGTCCCAGTGGCGCTACTGGTGGTTGATTGGTCTGGCTTATTTCCTACGTGAGCTCAACCTTGATAAACAGTGAATACTCTTCTTTGATGTTTAAAATGAGATATATTTATTTTCCATTTCACCATCCGTCTCCACTGAACAATATTCACACAAATATCTTTTCTTTTCCTAATCACAAGTGAGCACAGTAGAAAAACTGTTTGCCTCCTGCAATTAACCACACCTGAGTGACAAGACAGGTGCCCTCAAATAACCTCCCAACCTCATCAGCACAACAGACCTTAGAAAGGTAAACCCCCCCTAGTGGTTGGGAGGAAACAAAAAGAAACATGGCTCCTACAAAGCTTATTGTTTCCATATCTGTGACTGCAGTAATGTTCTTCTAGGATTTCCCAGCGTGATTGGAGGTCTTGAATGCACCTACATTCCCAGTGAAGCTCCTTAAATAACTGTTCTTTTACTTGGGTGAAATGCTATTAAAGTGATAACCATGAGTCTGTTCATGTTGCAACTGAACTAGCATTTGTTTCTATGTTTTTGGCTCAGAATATCTGAGAAAATTAATCAAAAGTGATGTTTAACAAGAAGTGAATGAATTCAACTTTATTTGAATAACATCTATTACAATACAAATTGTCTCTTGGTGCTTTTCAGAGACCCAGGGCATGACCCCTGATCGAATATATAATATTATTAAATCTTAATTAAAGAAACAATGGCGAGTTAAAAAAAATCCTCCCCTAATGGGGGAGTTTTAGCTGTAACACTGTGTTAATGTTGATGTTGATGTTTTAGTTAGTTAAGATTTAATAATGTCAGCTGCAGAACAAAAACATCAACATTAACACAATGTTACAGCTAAAACTCCCCCATTAGGAGAGTTTTCTTTAAACTCGCCATTGTTTCTTTAATTGACTTAATAATATTATAGCTAATATTATCTATAATTAATATTAATAATATATTATCTATAATTATTACATTAATAATTAATAATAATTAATATTATCTATAATTATTACCTATAATATTATAAAATCTTAATTAAAGAAACAATGGCGAGTTTAAAGAAAAACTCCCCTAATGGGGGAGTTTTAGTTGTAACATTGTGTTAATGTTGATGTTTTTGTTCTGCAGCTGACATTATTAAATCTTAACTAACTAAAAAACTCCTATAGCGAGAAAAAAACCTCTAAGCCAACAGTTGCAAGAAAAAACTCCCCTTAATTTAATGAGACATTTAAATATTGAATGGAAGGGACTCACTCTGCGCTGGACAGTGTCCACCGCCAGGCTCCTGTCGTCCTGTCCATCATATCTCATCACTGCGTCGCTGTATGTTGTCAGGAATGTCCCTTTAATCTGGGAGCACACGGACATTCAGCATCATGTCAAAAAGAACCAGGATGTTGGGTCAAAGGCTGTCAGGAGACGAACCTCATGACGAAAGACAAATCCTGAGATCCCTGCGATGAGTTCAGCCATGAAGACCAGAGACAGGAACACGGCGTACTGAGGAAAAAATCAAAGGTCGGGATGAGCAACAGTGCCAGGGGTCACACGGGGACAACCAAAACTCCAACAGAAACAATCACCCACCAGCTTCAGCATCCAGGGGTGCCCCCTGCACGTGGCAAAGCAGCCGAACAGCCCGAACAGCACAATAGCAGCTCCGGTACCGATGAGCACATAGGGAGCGTTAGAGGGGCTGTTGGAGATCAGGAGCATGTAGGGACCCAACATGAACTTCCACCACAGCCCCACTGACAGAAGGACCACACCTGTTACCTGAGGGAGGGGGGGGCGGTACAGCAGGTAAAAATAAGTATTGAACATGTCACCATTTTCTTAGTAAATATATTTCTAAAAGTGCTACTGACATGAAACATTCACCAGATTGATAACGAACCCATAGACTCCACGCATGCAAAGAAATCAAACCAGAAATGTCCTTTTATTCAGTAATGTTGATGGTAGGTATGTAATGTGCCCAAAATCACTATAAGTTCGGTTCCACGGTAGTGGTTCTGGGGTAGTTTCACGGCACTTAAAGCATTGACGCATGTCTCCATTATCAGGAATAGTCCCTTAAAATAATTTCTGGAACTTCTACAAGGCCAAAATCTGGACCTATCATCAGAACGGACCTGAACAACTTAGATGGGGAGGATGGTCTCAGTGTTGACTGGGTATGTTGTGGGCAAGAGATGATGTCATCCAGCCATCTAATGTCCCCTACAAGTAGATGTCTCTTCTCATTCAACCCCATCATTATGCATTATACAAACGGAAAACACAACTGCAGCAACCATCTTAGATCTTCCAATTTTAATCTGGTCAGTTTAGTGCATTTTTCCTTCTTTTATTATATTTCATATGTTATTGGCAGTTGACAAACAGCAAAAGTGGAGCGCTACCACCACCAGGTGGTATGGAGGGGTCGCTGAGCAACCAGCTTTGTCATCATAAATGGAGACGTGACTGCTGAAAGGACTGACAAGCAATGGACTGTAGGTTTGGATGTGAAAAACAAGGGGTTTTCTCTTCTTTTTTCTTCTTCTTTTCCTTTTAACCATACCCCTCAGGAGCTGCCACAGCCAGTCATCTACCTCCATCTAACCCCAACTTTCAATGTCCCGACACTGAGCCCTAGTCTCCTGTTTTTCCTTTTATCTCTTTCTCTCTGTGGACAAATCTTTCTATTCTCCAACAGTAGCCTTATTTCCATTGTCACCATGCAGGTCAACAGCACCAGTGGCGGTCTTGTTAACCCAGGTTTCAACTGATCCGGTATGGGGTTCATGTGTCTTGTGGTTTGCACGTTTAGTTCTGTATTTATCCAGGCTTGGGTCCGGCTCAAAAAGAGACTGGCTTGTGATTCAGGCTTGTTTAACTGTCGCCATTGTCAAAGTGGTAAAATGTGCAATTCCTCTGCTGACCACCAGAGGGAGGTTCTGACAATGAGTCAGTCTCCAATAACCTCTACGTTAAAATGACCGACTTTAAAGCAGAAATAGACATATTTATTCTGATGCAATAAACAGCTTTAGCCTCCAGAGCTAGATTTCACATCTATGACAACAGTTTGAACTCAGCAGCCCCATCCAGGAACCTTTCCAGGATGAGGGTCTCATTGCTGTCATCACTTTAGCTACTTACTTGGCCTTCTCAGACAACATGACGTGAGCTGTGAATTACAGGTTGGGTTGGAGATCTTTCTTCTGAAGCATTTTTAGCAGGGCTGGGCAACGATTAAAATTTTTAATCACGATTAATCGCATTATTTCCCGGATTAATCACGATTAAAGGTGGGGTGGGTGTTGTTTTTTTGCAACACTTTTTACAATATTGCCTGAAAACCTTTTCACATTTCCATTGCACCCACTGAAATAAAATGTTTGCAAAAAAAACTAAACATTTTGGTCCAGTCTAGAAGGTATAATCAGAGAAAAACTCTGACCAATCAAAAAAGTGATCATCACTATTTTGATTGGCTGCCTAATACGTTCATCAAATATCACCTCTCCCTCCCTCCCTGTGGTTCATGCAGTCGTGAATCGTGTGAAGGCGTGGTTTCGAGGGGTGAGCTGAAGAGGAGGAGGCGGAGCCTTTGGGAGGAGGGAGGGAGTGTATATTTTCAAAATCTCACTTGAGTTGGATTGCTGGAACCATTTTTCAAACAACACCTACCCCACCTTTAATGTATACGCAAAATCAAATAATGAATTCTAAAGTAGTGTAAAATGCACCTTTATTTAAATGTTCTGCTGCCATATGAACTAAAGTGTCATAACATTTGTTGTTCAAACACTTTTAACATCAGCACTTGTCAGTAACACATATTTAGTGTAAATCTCATCTTAAAAAATGTAAAATAAAATAAAGCTTATTGCCACTGCCAGGGCATTAATGTCTTCCTGTTTTTATAAAAATAAAAAAAAGTCTACCAACAAAATCCAATAAAATGATTGTGTCTCAGCACAATCAGAACATTAAAACAGATAATTTCTGAGGTAACAGCAGAAACTTTTAACGGGGAGTTCAACTTGTCAGTTGTTACAAATAACCTTGTTTCTGTTGAATCCTCCGTCTGGGAGAACTTTAAAATGAAAATGTCCATGTTAAAGTTCAGTAACTTCACCAATCTGTGTATCAATCAAAAATAAAAAAAAATTAAAAAGTGACATTTTATTACGTTTTTTTGTTTTTTAATCTAACACAAAAAAAAAAAAAAAAAAAAAAAAGGCCTGTTTTTTTTTAAATATTTCAATGTTAGACTTGGATCAAAAATACGAAATGAAATAACGGGCCAGAGAACTGAATTTGTTTTATAATGGAGGACTTGACTTTCTGTTGTTATTACACATCTGTGCCACTAGATGGAGCCACACTGCAGTAACCAGTAAGAGCAGCCATTCCCAGACTTCGGAATACCATGGCCCAATTTGTAATGTGAAAAATCTCGGCGGCCCACCTAAACCTTTAATCAACATATAGGACTAGAAGCTATGTTCTGATATTAATGTAAGGGGTCAACAGATAAGGTGACACTTGTCATATTAAGCTAAGATGACAGTAGAATAACACTTAACTGGTTTGTTTTATTACTTCTTAATGTTTTTTTTTTAATCAATTCATGAATATTTTACAGTAATTAAAAAAAAGATTAAGGATTTAAAAACATATTTGTTTAATTTTAATGACCTCTCACGGCCCACCTGCAGTACCACGACGGCCCACCAGGGGGCTGCGGCCCACACTTTGGGAATCAGTGACCGAGAGAACAACAGGACAGTGAACACATGGAGCAGATCTGATGTAACATGGAGGAATGAAGCGAAAGTTTTGTTGAAGTCCAGAATTTTTGTTTTCAGACAGAATTGTTAATATTGCTACCTGAGTTGCTATTAGAACTGTAAAGTTCACAGATTTTTACTGTTCTCCATGTCTATTTTAGCTTTTTCTTAGGTTTGCCCGCCAATTGTCTTCCGGTTCTGCAGCAGCCAGTAACAGACTTTTCAAAACCAAAGCATGTGAGCAACATGCGTTAACGCGCGATAATGCGATAATAACACCTTAACTTGCCCAGCCCTAATTTTTAGCAATATTACCAGTCATTCTCTTCTTAAACTGATAGCAAACAATTAATTAAATGCTCTCACATCCAAACAAAATATATTGATGATCTGTGGAAACAACAGTGCTCTAAAAAACACCCATCCCATCATTATGCAACTGCCAGGTTGAATCTATTGTCTTAGCACCAAAAGTGAGTCAATCTCCAATGACCCCATAACCCTAAAAATGTCCAACCTTACAGAAGAAATAAACATAGCTCAGGAGTACCCAGAAAAGGCAAACACACATGGCTTTACTGTATGAAATCATTTTGTATTTTTTTTATCAATATAGTATGTTTTTTGGACTGTTAGACTGATGTAGCAGGATACATTTAAAGTGTTTGCATACAAACGGCATAATGTTGAGAGTATGGAGACATGTGAGCTCTGACCAGGTTTCGTCCTGTTTTTAACACCACTTTGCTCCGACCGTGGAGCTGCTGCAGGCTCATGTTCTTCATTATCGTGTTGGTGTGAAAGTCAGCCTCCTCCTCCTCCTCATTCCTCACGGTCCAGAGAATGACTGGATCTCTGACCTCCCACCACCAGCAGCTCCACATTTCCTTCTTAATTCCACCCTGAACTCCTGATTATCTGCGTTAATTCTACTCTAAACGCAACCAAACATTTAGAGCTGGGTGATGTTAGTGAGTTCCCAGACCAACATCAACCAGGACTCAGCAGATGAAGAGTAAAGATGACCTGCTTCCTCTCTGATGAAAGAACACGTCTTAAGAAAACAACCGAGACTTTTCTCACCCAAAAGATGAATGAGTAGAGCAGCAGCAGCGTCTTCAGGCAGAAGATCGCCGGTTTGGTTTCCATCCTCCTGGGAGCCATCATCCGTCTGACTGAACCGGGACTCCTTAGTCCTGCTACTCCCCCTCCTCCTCCTCCTCCTCTTCCTTTCTCTCTTGTATCAACTAAGGGAGACATCAACCAGAAAGTTTGACCCGTGTAACGTTGCCCTCTGCTGGTGGCATCTTTAACCAAGCAACACCTGTTTTTTAGAGCAGAAGTAGGAACAATTGCAGTTCATCTACTGTTCACTAGGGTCTGGCTCCAAAAGTGAGTCTATCTTTATTGACTTCAGTGTAAAAATATCCAACTTGAGATATGAAGATATTTACAGCCTGGTACAAAAAAAAAAAAACTGCTTTGGTTTCCAAACCTAGATTTCATATCCATGTCAACTACAAAGGGGAATTTATCTACCTGATTAGATTCAATTTATGCATAATCAAATGTGTTTTTTCATGTTTTTGAGTGACAGCTCCATTGCAGACAGCAGTTTCAAACAGCTAGAAATCATTATTTCAGTTACTTTGCACTTTCAATTCAATTCCGTTCAACTTTATTTAAATGGAATACATCACTGATTACAATACTAATTATCTCTAGGCACCTTTCAGAGACCCAGAACATGAGCCTCAAACAAATAATATTAACTATTGGTAATATTACTGAATCTTCATGAAACGCCACCTCCCCTCTTGGGAGAAAAACATCTAAGTGGTGTGCAAACTGTGGTACGTGTACCACTGGTGGTACGCGGGGGAACGTCATGACTTGTCAATGCATGACAATGCATTATAAATACAACATTTCAAATGAAATTCAGGTAACAATAAATAACCACAATAAGGAATAAACATCTCTCCTGTGTGTTTAAAGCTAATTGAGAAGCATATTTGGCTATATTTTAAAATCGGTCAACATGGTGGTACTCGGAGAGCTCAATAGTTTCTCAGGTGGTACGCAGCATTAAAAGTTTGAGAACCACTGATCTAAGCCAAACAGTGGAAAGAAAAATCTCCTCTTTAAGAGGGAAGAAACCTTGAGCAGGACCTGGATCATAAGTGGGGACCTTCCTGCCAAAGGCCAGCTGGGTAAAGTAAAAAAACGAGGAGAGAGACAGGATGGAGAGGCACAAATATATTGGTAATATTATACAGGACAAAATATATTATTAGTAATTATTCATTTGCTGGAGAACTAAGTTAGGGGTTAGTACTGACACTACAGAGTTGACTATATAAACAGATGTGGGCAGCAACACTGAGGTGGTCAGAGGGTCAGACTGTGGGTCAGCATGTTAGTTGCTATCCCAGAGACATTTATATAGACAGGTGGAGGTAAACGCTGGGACAACATCTATATAGACAGGTGGACCCTGACCAGCTTCAGCAGGGTCCTGGCTAAGAACCGTCTGGAGGTTCTTGGAGGTTCCCAGATGAGGGTTCTTCATCCTGGTGAAGCTCGTTTGGGGCACCCACCCCCCTCATTTCTGCTTCAGGTTCAAGTTTGAAAACTTTTTAAAATAAGTTTCCAAAATATTCAAGCTAAGTTTGCAAGTTCTTTTCACTAAATTAATGAACTTTTATTTGCAACATTTCTGAGATTTTTTTTTAAATCTAAGTTCGAAAACATTTTCAATTAAGTTTCCAAAATCTATAGATTAAGTTTGCAAAGGTCTTTAGCTAGTTTGTGAACTTTTTTAGCCAAGTTTCTGAATTCCGCCAGCTTAAGTTAGCAAACTTTTGAGCTAGATTTGCAAACGTTTTAAGCTTGTGAACTTTTTTAAGCTAGGTTGACTGCCTCCCACTAGTTGGGCCGTGCCAGCTATCCAGACTAACAGCAACATGTGGCTGGAGCTTTGGCACTTTACCTTCAGATGCTGTTTTGGTAGCAACATCAGCTTTTGTTCTGTGAAGCACTTTGGTTTTAATGTGCTTTATAAATAAAGATGACTTGACTTGACTTGAAATGAGGATGGATGCATAAATTAGATCAGAATGAATATCAGCTAACATTAGTTATCATCATAGCTTCATAGCATTATCATAAAATAACTAGTCTGTGGTCACTGAGTTAAGGTTTGTTTGGCTTGTTTGTTCGACCCATTCATCCATTTTAGGATTAACTGGGAAGTTGGGTGGAGTTAGCTCCTCCCAGGATGGCGCTGAACAAAGGGCTTCAAAACTACTCTTCGGAAACGTAAGGAAGACGTTGCAGAGATGGTCTTTAGGCGGCCAGTGGTTTGTGTCAACAAAAACACCTAGACAAATTATGTTTGTTATGGAAACACAAGTACATTCACACATTAATGTGTTATAAACAAAGATAATGCTATAAGATTTTTTGTTGTTTTATCTGCCAATAAAGTCCACGATGATGTTTAAATTTAGCTCCACTTTGACAATATTGAAAATTTTCTCAAACACGTCATTAAATCTGTCTATTAAAAAACATTTCAACCATCTTATAGCATTACAGATCAGTTTTAGTCATACCATAGTGTCTGAATCCATAAACGTGTGGAAGTGTGGTGGGCGGAGCCAGCGCCTCCACGTTAATTGTGTGGTCTGAGTGTGAAGTATGAGAGTCACATGTTTGCTATTCCACCAAGCAAACAAGCATGGCTGCTTCATACTGAAATGTTAACCGAAAATAATGACCGACATGGAAGCAGTTACAAAAAAGGCCTCACAACTTTACTCCACTCATAGTACAGTTGTAAACATCAGTAAAAGATCATTGAAACATCAATCTACATCAACACCTGGAAACAAATACAAATGTCAAGAGTCATTTCTTACTATGTACAGCTTGATAAAGCCCCTGACACCATTACAGGGTCTATAAGTCCAGCCTCCATATACAGAATTTGGAGATAAATAAAATGACCTGTCATCATTCAGTTAGCTTTATTGCTCAATATGAATTTATCTGGAGCGGTACAAAAGAATTCACCTACATTCAGTAAAAGAACTCCAACAAAATGTACTTCCTGGTAGAGCTGAAATCTATAAGTGGGAGGTTGCTGCCTTCGATCGTCATTACATAGAATTCAGGTGTAAAATATTTCAACACTGTCATGGTTTTCTGACCCTCAAAACTATCTGCATCTGTTTTATACAATATATGGGAACTAGTTTGTCAATATTTCTCTAAACTTGATACAAAAACTCTTGACAGATCTTGAATATGTTAAATGTTTGTGAAAGAAGACTCAGAACCAAATAAACTTCAAAAGGTTTTATTTTATTTAGCAGCTGTGCCAAACCAAACTGTCATTAATTTTATTCAGTGCATTCACATTGAAGTTGATTTTCCTGTTTATATGAAATGATGTAAAAATGCAGCAGCAGAACTGATTAGAACATTTCTGTACACAATTAACTAAAGGAAAACATTCCCTGAGTTGAAACGTTACTTGCTGGCCCATCATTACTGATAAAAAGTTCACATTACTGTTTTTTTTTTTCTCTTAACAGTTGGATTTCAGACCCTACACCTGTACAGACCAGGGGATGAAGGTTCCCGGCTCTGGAGGAGGACACTGCAAACGAAAACAACACACATGTCAAAACACAGAACTACATCAGCATTACATTTACTTTTCTGTTGATATCAAAGGATCATGGGGCAAGATTATAAAAAGATGTGACTAATGTACAGGTAACTGGAGCCTTCCTCTATAGAGCCTGAAGCTCTACAAGAGGTGGAAAAGATTACAAGGAACCAAAACCAACAGCGAAGAGAAAGTTTGTTTGAAACAACAGGTAACATCCATTTAGTGGGTGAAGGTGACTTGTAGCTAAATCCAATTTCCAGCTAGCACCTGTAGAACCTTTTACCAGGACAAAGGTAAAGGAGGTTGCTTCTGGCTGCAGGTTAAGTTGTTCAGTTGCAGCTATGAAGTGTGAGAGCCAAGCTGCAGTCTGACTGCTGCCACTGGCTGCTGCTAATTACTACTCTGGACGAGCCACCAACCTGGACTACATTTCATTGGTTGCTAGTTGCTGCAGTCCAAGTAGGTGGGTAGGTATGAATGAAGGCCTAAGAGAACATAGTCCCTCTTATTTTAAAGCTAACATGGCTTGTTATTAATTGTACCAGCAGACTGCTGAGACAGGCTCTGAACTGGCCTTGAAGGGTCTGAGGTGGTCTTCCCATGGCAGCTGGCCAAGGGTTGCTAGCTAGCTAACACCAGCCCACTTGTCAGAGTCCATCAGCTACCCATTAGCTAACTGGTGCAAGTCAATGATTTAATCAGATTTACAGATTCAATCAGAATTAATGTGAGATAACATTAGTTAGTATCATAGGTTAGTAGGGATGCACATTTTGGATTTTTTTATGACCGTTAACCAACGCCCTTTAACGATTAATAACCGTTAACCAATAAGTCCAGGAGGGTTGGCTACCGCAATGTTACGCGCGTTGTCGTGGATGCATGCGGACACTTTCCCGTGTATACTCTTGCGGCAATGTGTCGGCGTCAGCTTGTCGCAGAGATGCTGCCATCACTAGCGCGGTCTCCGCTGTTGTTCCACGCCACAACGCAGGAGCGACAATCACGAACTAGCTAAACTTACTAAACTTATCTCTTGCGTTTTTCCACTTCCTCACCGTCTCGGCCGTATCCAGACCCACATTCATCGCAATCTCCCTCCATGAATTACTAGAATATGTGCTGTCTTTGTAGTGTGGAGAACCAGAATCGTACAGATGTGGGTACTTCCTCATTTCTTTGATGACGAGCTCTTTTCTACGCGGATGTAAATTGACCAATCAGAGGTCTGTTGCACCTGTTGACACGCCCCCCCCATGAGTTGATTGAATTACGTAGCTTAAAAACAAAATTGACTGTTAGTATTAATCAGTTAGAGTTACTGTTATCGGTTAATGGTTAAACGGTTAACCATGTGCATCCCTATAGGTTAGCATGAGTTAAGCTAAGGTCGAATCACTAGCTTGTGGTAATTGAGATGAGGTGGGTGTGTTCCATCCATTTGCCCATTTTTGGATTCAACAGAGGTTGTGGGGGGGGGGTAGCGTCCTCGACAGGTCAGATTTGATCTGATCCTCAAACATTGCAGGTTTTTGTGAATGTTTTTGTACCAGTTTGGTGAAACGGTCACTGCAGGCGTTGCGGATCCTCTCAGCAGACGCTGGGCTGTCCAGTCTGAACGGTCCTTTGAGACCCGACTCTAACCGGGCAGCGGTGATGGCGTCCTTGATGGCGTAGAAAATTGATGAAGCAAGGAATAGAGGGGGCTCCCCTACAGCCTGGTGAGAGAAAATGTAAAACCAGTCTTTTTCTGTTTCAGACCAGTAATGTTTGAACTGCTGCTGGTGGAGTCAGAGGTCTTACCTTGGAGGCAAAGATGGCCTTGTCATTGGGGGCATCACGGAGCAGTGACACTGTGAGCTGGGTGGGAATGTCCCCGAAGGCCGGGATCTTGTACATACCAGGACCTCTGGTTAGGAGGACACCGTCGGGTGAGTAGTGAAGCTTCTCCAGGGTGAAGAAGCCGAGACCCTGCATAAAACCACCCTCCACCTGCAGAGATAAGAGAACATCCAGACCTGAGGGAGACACTTGAAAAGAGAACATATAATGACCAAAAGAGTTTTCTGGAGCTTAAGAGAATGTATTTGGGTGCTTTGAATGACTATTAACTTAGAAACTCCAACATAGCACGACCATATCACCTATTCACATTTGCAAGGTTCTGTGACATCACAGATCCAGACCACAGAAGAATCATCCAGCTTCCATTTCTTTAACTAACTCCACCTAACGTCACTACACACTGTTTTATGTTCCTGTTGAGAAAACTCCAAACTGCTTTCTGAAACTGGTGTTCAAAGATAACGATAAGGCATAATGTAAAACCATGTGAAGATGAGTAAGGGTGCAGCCTGGGAAAAGCCATCACTGAAAGCTGCTTCCTGTGTAACTGGCATTTCTCTTCTTTCTGAATAAAAAGCGAAGGAGCGGCAAAGCGTGTCAGAGCGGTTTGAGAGTATAACTGAGACACGTCTCTGTCCGTCCTCCTCGCGAGTAAAAAGAACGTAACTCTGTGTCTTTTCTCCCTTGTGTGCGAATATTAATGTTTTAGGTTGCTGAACCTCTCCCCAGATCATTAAGAGAGGATATAAGCCTTGACTTTAGAGATTAGTCTCAACTGAAAGAGACTTGACTGGACTATAGATGAAATCTGTTTATCAAATTTAAAAGCATCATCAAAATGTACTCCAAGAGTTTTAACAGAGGAATCCACACGAGCTGACAGGACCAAGACATCAAACATCCAGCGGCCCAGAGGCACCAAACCTTCATTAAAAGTTAAAATATTTAATGACAACCACAATTTTATGTCTGTTAGCCAATCAAGCAGAGGCTGTAGCGTAGTGTTCATATTTGCTATATTGACCCAAAAAATCTTTCAGCTCCATTAAGACTATATTCTCAAGAGTTTGGGATAAGAAAGGCAGATTTTGAGATGAGTTTAAAACTTAATGACACAGAGGGATCAAGGTTTTTGTTTTTTATCAGTGGTTGCACATGAGCTTGCTTCAACGGACCGGGTTTTTCTATTTTAGATTTGTTTTTTAGCCCATGTCTTTAGCATATTTTTACTGTTTATTTATTTCACTGTTTACTTATTTATCAATTTTTCATGAAGAGGAGCAATTTTTGTTCTGTTTTTACTTTGTAAAGCACTTTAAGCTCAATAAAACTGCACAAAAAGTGCTTTATAAATAAAGTTTGATTGTTTAATTTTTAAATACGAGAGGGGATACTACCTAAGAGACAATTTGTAGGTCTAAGACTTCAGACCACCTCAGACAGACAAGAGATTGAAATGGCTTGAACTGGTCCAAGACGGGTCGGCACAGATGTGACAGAGGAATCAGAATCAGTAGGCATGATTACAGAGGATCTAAGGACTAATATTTTTTCCATAAAATTTTTTAAAACTTGTCACAGTGTGTTTCAAGGAGCGTCAGGATTTGTATTACAAGGATTTACAAGTAAGTTAAAAATACCAAACAATACCTGTGGCCTACGACAGTTCTTAGGAACCATGACAGAAACATAGGTTCAGGTGGTAGAGTGGGTTGTCCGGTAACCGGAAAGTTGCCAGTTCGATTCCCATGCTCCCCTGGCTACATAGAAGATGATCAGCACTAAAATAACCCATATTACCATCCATTTAAAGAAAATCCTAGGTGTCTTTTAATGCAGTAGAGTACTGTGATGGAGTGTGACGAGTCATCGTACAGTGGAAGTGAACAAGAGAGCACGATTTCACGTTACAAGCAGCCTTAGCGGTGAGCAAGACGGGCTGATGGTCAGATATACAGTTATTACAGATCTCATTAACAGTCACAGACACACCAAGGGACAGCATGAGGTTCAACAGGTGCCCTCTTATCTGTGTGGGGCCAGAAACAGATAGGATGAAGTTAAATGAATCAAGTAAATTTGACCAGTCTTTCACTATTGGCTTGTCATCACAGCAGACAGCAGCCGGAGTATGTCCACAGGGATGTTTGACAACAGAGGTGGAAGGCTCTGTCTATATTGTCCTAGAAGATCTAAAGACAGGTTCAGCGTCTACCAAGACACTCAGATATTAAATAAAGTTTGTCGATCGTAAACAAGAAGAGTAGTCGCATCTCGACAGTAAACGCATGAACACATAATGACTGAAAACAACAAAGCACGTAGCAAGGTGTTGGAAGGCTGAGTACACTGGTGCCATCTTGCCTCTCACTAACCTCTTAGCTCAATCTTTCTCAGATTTTATCTAAAACAGACTGTTTTGAACAGAGGCGGAAAGACATGGGGAAGACATGGCATCTCTGAGGTATTTTGACAAAGTCATGCCAAAAACATTTCAATAAGAACTCAAAAAACTTTAAGTTGTATAACAAACAGCATATGAGTTCTTTCATTTCCAAAGACTGCAGGTATGGCTGATGCGCCAACTCACCTGTCCGATGTCGATAGCTGGGTTGAGACTGCGGCCTACATCCATCACAATGGTGGTGCTGAGGTTCTGTAACACAAATCAAACCTCTCTGAACATTTAGAAAGCATTTACATGTCCTTAACCTTCATCATGCATCAAAGTCAATGCCGAAATCTGTCCAACCACCTCATTTCATTTGTCCTTGAAAAGTGCAAAAAACAAAACTGCTATACAGACATACACATACCATCATTGCAAGTTGATTTTATCTAAAATTAATCAACAACTTTGTACTGAGCCAACTGTATAAAGGACCAGTTGAGATATGAATGAGCTGAAAAATGGGACCTTATTTGTCTATGTCTTCTACGTTGGCCCCAAGTAAATTGCTCGCAATGGTTATGCTTGGGTATGGGCCCAGAATGGGCATCATATTTGAGACCCACCTTGGACCAACCACAATAGATAACCCAACTGGAAAATGAGACAACCTGGGCTCTGCTCTTTAGTACCTTAAATCTCAGAAGCACCCTGACAGAGGTTTTGGCTGAGTTAGTGATGGGTTTGGAGCAAATATGTCCAAAAAAAAAAAAGTTTATCCAGGGAGAAGAATATTTATTGAGTGACAGGGGCTAACAAAAGGTTTCTGCTTACCAAAAAAGTCTGATATATTTCCTTTCCTTTGAACAACAGCTGTAACCAGTTCTCTGATAAGCAATTAACAATTCATTTTAAGTTTTTTCTTAATCCTGGGTTTACTGACCTCCTAGCTACTTTAATGAGCCAGTCAGGAGATTCAGTAAATGCAGTTGATGTTGGAGCTTTAACACTAAGCAAGGAGCTAAGTATGCTGACATTAGTCACCGCGAAGAGCTAAAAAAATCCACAATTAACTCCACACCATTGAGTGCAAGAATGGTAGACCAGTTAATCATCTGATTTGATAGGACTTTATCAAGTAGATAGTTTTGAATCATGATGTTGATGGAGACACACTTGATTCAAATGAATGGATTACAACAGATGGTCATCAAGATCTGTACAAGCCTGTTAATGACCCATTCACTTGAATCAGGTGCACTGAAAGCAATGGAAACATCTAAGACATGCAGGACAGTGGCCCTCAAGGACTGGAGTTAAGGAGCCCTGGCTTATAGCATGATCTTATGTGACATATTTCTTATCTGAATTCCTGTGATGTGAAGATTTTGATGTATAGCTGCTGCAAAGGACTCAATAATTGCAAATGGATAGAATTTGTTCATGTAGATTAAATGTCAGAAGCCCTAATCCTGTTCTTTGTGGAACACCTTTTCAAACATTTAGCTTTTCAGGAATATTTAATTCACTTCTCTCTAGTTTCTCTGGCTCTCATTTATGCAGACCTTGTGACATCCAGTCAGACAGTCGATCTCCACCTCTGAACACCCCACTCCATAGCAGTAGTAGTGGAATGCTCTGCCGGAGTTCGTATCGAAGCTGTAATTCAGATCTGGAGTCCTGATGAAACACAGGAAAACAGTGAAACTCTGTTTGTTAGAGCATGAAATGAAGCAGCGCCTCAGCTGCTGAACTCACTTGTAAAAGCCATTGGCACTGAGGTTGACTCTGTCGAAGTATGCAGCCTTCACCTGCACAACCGAAGCAAAGAAAATGAACAATTGAAACTTCTGGCATTGCGTTGAGAGCTATATTCCACAGATATTGAAACATTTTCAATAACACTGCTCACCCAGTCCTCCCATGATGCTTTGGGGTTCTTGGTCTTGTACGGCTCCAAGCGCTTCAGTAGGATCTCGCAGGCATTCCTCACAGCAGCTCCATTGAGGTCGGAGGTCACAGAGGCAGCAGTGGCAGTGGCGTTGGGAACCGTGTTGGTGCTGGTCTCTGAGATGTGGATCTTTGAACAGGGGATGCCCAGAACCCTACTGGCAATCTGGAAATGCAGTAAACAAGGTGTTAAGTTTGTACGCAGATGATACATGTTTCTATGTCTCAGGACAGTTGAGTGTCTCACTTTTAAATCTAGTTTACGATAAAACTATCTGCTGGTTTCATACAGGGAATTAATCTTAATGTGATAAAGTGCGCGGTTGAACAGTTTTAAGATCCTTTTATACTTTTCTCCTTTTGTCATATTTTAGATTTACGGTTCTCAGCCTTATGGCCATGTTCAAGAAAAAGGCATCACTAGATTCATCCATCAGACTGCTTTACAAAGAAAAGAATATATAGATATTGTTCGTTGCTAGAGCAAAAGCAATAAAACTATACTACTCAGTCTGTGCTTCTTTCAAACTAGGTAAAATAAAAAGTGCTCAATAAATAAATAAGTTCAATCTGTGCAAAGTAATTAACATCACAAAGGCTGCAATGAGCCAGTTTTCTACTGCAGATCAATTTCCGAGGAGTTAGAAATAAACTACGCCATCTTCAAATGCACCCAAGTATTTAGCGTTAGCAGAGCAGAGGCTACAACCATTTACCGTGTACTGTCGATAATCTTATGTAAATAATGCCTTGGACACTATTTGTCTGTCAGTATTGGAAAGCTGTAATGTCAAAAGCTCTGAATGTCTCATTTTAAGTTGACAAATACGCTTTGTTCTGGTTATTTGATATCAACAGGTTGTGGAATGACTCAGCATTTTTCTTATTTCAGTTGTGTGGAATGGTTAAGAGGACAATTGTGTAACATACTGATTTCTTTTGTTCTATGTTTTCTACAATTTTACATAAAAAGATTTAAAAATAACTAAATAAAAGTAGTGACTTCTTCTTAATGGGAGGGTCTCACCTGTTAGCAAGCTAGATTTAAAATGGTGCTCATAGTGACGACAGATTACTGGACACTAATTAAGGTGACGCAAGCAGGATTTAATTTAGGGGCTGAAAACCTCCTAATCATTTATCTTTTCAGTCTCACAGATCATTTGCAAATAGATGGTTGTCTATTTGAACAAAGGTGAATGTTTCTGAGCTGTATTTCAGTCTTGTACCTGGATCATCTTGGTGTGGAGTCCCTGTCCCATCTCGGTCCCCCCATGGGTCACCAACACTGACCCGTCTGTGTAGATGTGAACCAGAGCACCGGCCTGAAGATGAACGTTAAATTGAATACCTTTGTAACAAAAACTACTGCATTCTACAAAACCTGTAGGACCTGCTGCAGGCCATATATAGCTGGACCAGACCTGGTTGAGGAAGATCACCGAGAAGCTGATGCCAAACTTGGTGGGGACCATGGCAAGGCCTCTTTTGGTCCATCGATTTTGACTGAAAAGAAAACAGAAAATCTCATTTCATACATCTCATGTCTACCAGTTGTTTGATGGCTTTTATTCCTTCATCTTTCTAAGCTGTAAACAATCTCTTGCAGGGCCAGAGAGAAGTTCAGAAACTTCAGAAGGGTTAGGGTTAGTTTATGTTAATGACGCTTCTTATGCACAGACGAGGGTCTGCTATGGCGTCCCACAGGGTTCATTGTTCGGACCGATCCTCTTCACTCTAACTTTTTGCTTTTAGATTTGGATAAAACACAGGTTATTGCTTTTGATTCCAAACACCTTAGGAATTAATTAACTGATTTCATGTTGGCCTCCAGTACAACTGTGAGAAACCTTTCAGTTATTTTTGATCAGGATATGTGGTTTAAACAGCATATTTATCAGGTTTGTCAGACAGCCTCCGTAATATTTCCAAGATTAGGAGCATCCTCTCCCAGAGTGATGCTGAAAGACTAATCAACATGTTTGTCAGTTATAGACTGGATTATTGTAATGCAGGATGTCTGAAAAACTCGCTGAATAGCCTAGAACTGATCTTAAATGCAGCAGCGTGAGTGCTGACAGGAATCCACAAGCGAGATCAAATCTGTCTTATGTTAGCCTCGCTCCATTGGCTTCCTGTAAAATTTCGAATCAAATCAAAATTCTGCTACTCGCATATAAGGCCCTTAACTGCCAAGCTCCTGGTTATTTACAAGACCTGATAACGCTTTCTGCTTTTGAGAGAGTAATAATATGCTGACCTGCAGTCCGATCCTCTGACCACCTTAGTGTTGCTGCCTACATCTTTATATAGTCATCTCTGTAGTTCATGCACTAACAGTGTATCAGTCAGAATATAAGTGCATGGAATTCCTAGTTCTCCAGTTAATGGATAATTAATATTTGCCAATATAATATTGCCAAGATGCATGTGTTCTCCTCTCTCTGTCCAATCTCCCTCCTCTTTTCTTTGTTTAACCAGCTAGCCTTCGGCAGGAAGGTCCACCCCCCCTTATGATCCAGGTCCTGCTCGTGGCTTCTTCCACTTTAAAGGTTTTTTTTTTCTCTCGCTACAGGAGTTTTATTTTTACTTGCAATTTTTCTTTGCATACGGATTTAATATTATAATTTAAGTTACTGATATTTTCTCGGGGGTCATGCTCTGGGTCTCTGTAAAGCACCTAGAAACAACATGCATTGTAATAGATGCTATACAAATAAAACTGAATTGAACTGAAGTTAATTGCTAAAAGTTATATTGAGGTCATACGAAATGTGAATGTCCCCATCAGACCACCTAGCCACATTATAGCTAGCTGTCAGGATAGCGATGAATGGCCATTGGTAGCTTTGGCAGAGCTCTCAGACCAAGCAAACAGTCACAACTGTTATTTTCATTGTAGAGCTCAGAAATTTTTATGCCACCATTTTACCTGTTGAAGAGGTCAACAGCAGCTCGCCGTTGCTTGTATTCAGACCTGGACAGGCACTCATCCCAGCAGCGATCCACAGTGACCCCATGAAGGACCTGGTTGTAGGGTGTCAAATTCCCATCCACATAAAGGTTCAACTTCCGCACCTGTAGGAAGACAAAAAGGGATCACATGCTGCTCATGCAGAAGCACCGCAGCTGTCCACAGCTGTAACGGTCCACAAACCTCCTCAGCGGAGCGCCCCAGAGTCTGAGCTATGTCACTTATCCAGCTCTCAGCAATCATCATGCCCTGTGGCCCTCCGAAGCCCCTGAAGGCAGTGTTGGACGGTAGGTTGGTGCGACACACGTACCCTCGGCCGCGCACGTTTGGTATGCTGTAGGAGTTATCCATGTGAAACAGAACGTGCTCCATGACCTGGTACGGGTAACAACATTGCGTCATTTCCATACAGTGCAACATCATTATGGAGAACGGTGGTTGTAGATGGTTGTAGATACTCACTGACATAGAGAGATCTGCTGAGTGTCCAGCATTGCTGTAGTACGACACGTCCACAGCCACCACCTTCCCACTGTTCAGAAAGCCAACCTGCAAAGGCGAGGATGTGAGGACTGAAACTCTAGTTCAAGGACGACATTAAGCTTTACTGTTCTGACTGCTGTCTCCCACCTTGTACTTCCCATAGACAGGGTGTCGACCTCCTGAAACAAGCATGTCTTCGTCTCTGTCCAGCATACATCTGACAGGCCTCTTTAGTCTAGAAATATATGAAACCACTGTCATATTTGTATTTTTAGGGGTTAGAGCTTTGAAAAACTCAACTGATACCTGTCTGCTGCTATGGCGACCACAGTGGACAGTATAGTGGACCGGCTTTGCTTCCCACCGAAGCCTCCGCCCATCCTCTTCACCCGGACCACCACCCTGTTGGCCGGGATGCCCAGCACATTTGCTACCCGAGACTGAAGCAAAGGAGGACAGACTTAGGTCATGTGACAGACTATGGAGGGCCACCAGTCTCCCCTTTAGGTGATAACTGAACCCTGTATACCACTTCATCTAATCTCTCCTGTACTTCACAAGGCCCTACCTTGTGACAGTCCAGTTTAGGGCGCAGGCCCTTCTTCCTCTTTGGACTGTACACCCACAACAGATCACCAGCCTTGAAGTCCCCCCCCCCCCCCCCCTCACCGTCATAGTTTCTTTTCTGTCTTATGCCTCCTTTCTGCAGTTGATTACGGGCAAAGGCATGAGCGGACTGCATCCGGTCCTGGAGTCTCCTGGCATATAGGGTTAAGGTTAGGGGTTAGGTTTTTGAGTTGTGGGCTCAACTCGGTTGAGATAAGCTCAACTCTACTCCTTCCACCGTCCAATGACGTGCTGGAAATGTGGAGTAGGTTTCTTCTTGCACACGACTCGAAGTCCAGTCGAGGTTCATTTGCCATACTATTCACTTTGTGTTGTGTATGGTGTAGGCGCACTTGGGCCAGCCAAGGCTATTGAGTATAAGATGTGCTGTGTAGTGTCTGGACAATTCCGTTGGGAAGTTGTCCATGTGGGTGCATTGGATTCGAGATGAGTCCTGTGACTCCATCCGGTCCTGGAGGGTCCTGGCATGTTCCGGTCCCAATGGGACCAGAACTGCAGGTGTATCTGGGGGTTTGCCAAATGTCAATTCTGCTGGTGGCTGAAGCTCTCGCCGCAACATGAGGAGGGCGGGTGTGCATAAGGTGGAATCTTGCACAGCGGACCTGTAGTCCAACAGAACGAGGGGGAGGTGCATATCCCAATCCCGCTGGTGTTCAGCAGTGACGATGGCGAGCTGTTTTGCCAAGGTTCTGTTAAAACCTTCGACTAGTCCATCGCTCTGAGGGGGAAAGAGGTAGTCCGAGTCTTTTGCATCCATAGGCATTTACACATAGAAGCGAACACGCTCGACTCAAAATTTCTGCCCTGGTCGCTGTAAATGACCTCAGCTGCCCCAAACCTGGCAAACGTTGCCCCCCAGCAGAGCATCAGCAACTGTCTCTGCTTCCTGGTCCGGTATGGCATATGCCTCTGGCCATTCGTAAAATAGTCCATGGCAGCCAGAACGTAACGGTTGCCCTTAATCTGTCAGGGAAAGGGGCCCATGTCTACTGCCACCCTCTCCATCGGGGCCCCCACCGCCAGCTGCTGAAGTTGGGACTGATCAGGGGGAGCTTTGTGTGCTGTGCAAAGGGTTTTTGAGACTCCAAAATGACCCACTCCAATAGCCCCATGACAGGTCCTTAGCACCGGCTCCCTCAGTGTCCTGGGGTCACCAGAGGGCCTGGAAGGAGCCAGCTACTGGAGACGTAAAGTTGTAGGTGGTCGACCTTACGTCTCCAGTAGCTGGCTCCTTCCAGGCCCTCTGGAGCACTCCATCCTTAATATGGAGAGCCCCAAATTTTGTCACACAGTCCTTTCGTGGCAGGTCAGCACCTGGCAACCTCATCCCACTTGGTTTTTCACCCCAACTCCACCCACTGTAGCACCGGCATTAGATCAACATCTTGTTCCTGTAGTGCTCTCCATTTGGGCAGATCAACAATATTCTAGAAATCTGATCTACAACAGTTCACAAATCCATGTGTCTGCAGGCATTATCCAGTCAGAAGAAAGAAAAAATGACTGTACATGTCAGAGATGCTGGATCAACGCTTTCAACTAACTGCTAACGGAAATGGTCTGAGATTAAAAGTGATTTTGATTTGTCACTGAGACAAAAGGTTGAAACAATCATGAATCATTATTGACTGGAATATGATTTTTGATAATGAAACATCACTCCAGATGCATATTTTTCATGTGATTAAGCGTAAATAGCTAGCATGTGGTAGCTGAGAAAAGGAGATCTGAAAGCAGGATGGGTGGATGAATGAATGAGTTTATGCTTCTGGTGTTTCTATCTGTGTATCGGTGTACCTGTGTATCAGTGTACCTGTGTATCTGTGCATCAGTGTGCCAGTGTACCTGTGTATCGGTGTACCTGTGGATCAGTGTACCTGTGTATCGGTGTTGGCCTGAGTGGAAACAAAGAGCTCCATCTCTCCATCTTCTCCTTTGGGAACAGCCAGAGTGACGTTTGTCTCCAGGTAGAAATGCTCCTGACCTCCAAGATGGATCTCACCTGAAAGACATTCAGCAGTCAGTAACGGATCAGGTGAGGTCAGGAGGCAGTCACAGAGACGGTCCTACCTTCCAGGATGTGGTCAGCCTGTTTGAATCCTGCCTCCAGGTCTCCTCTTTGGATGGTTCTGATTGGGTCATAGAAGGACTGGGCAGCAATGGCCTCCTGACAATTAAATCAACCGGAGCTTTTATAAACAGGGAGGTTTCTGAAGTCTAGCTGGGCCTGTCCAACCCTGATTGGTCCACAGTAGCTCAGGTGTGACTGGTCTCACCTGGATGGTGGTGATGACAGGCTGCAGCTCTTCATACTGAATCTTTACGGCTTTGGCGGCTCTCTGAGCATGAAGCTGGGTGTCGGCCACCACAGCGCCGATGATGTGACCCACACAGGTCACCTGCACAGAGGATGGCCACGTCATCGACCTGGATCTGAAACACCTGCCTGACTGGTCTGACTAACAAGAACTCACCTTTCCATCTGCAAAGATGGTCTCATCCTTTTTCTCCCCAGTGCTGTTGCTGCCAGGAATGCTGTCAGCAAACAGGCAGCAGACGACGCCGGGTAAGCGCTCCGCTGCTGACACGTCCACAGAGCTGCAACATGCACCTGGTTAGACTGGGCAGGTGTGAAACAAGTGTGTGCTGCAGGTGTGCTGTACAGGTGTCTTACAGGATGCGAGCGTGAGCCTTGGTGCTGGTGACAAGAGCCAGGTAGAGCTCGTTCTCGTACAGCGGTACGTCATCGCAGTAAACTGCTTCACCTGTGGCTTGCTTTATAGCTGACAGGTGCATCATGGGACGGCCCACTACATCATCCTGGTTCTGCCCCTCTGGCACTGCCTAGAGGAGGGGCAAAAAATTACATGTTTTATTGTTTTACACCCCTGGAGCTGCTTCTGGATGTCTAACACTAGATACTGCAGTCCTCTTGAGACCAGTCACCATAGTGGGAGGGTATCAGTGATTGCTGTCAACATAAATAAATGTCCAGAGCAGTCCTTCTCAAATAGTGGGACTCCGGGGAACACTTTTTTTTTTTTTTTTTTTTTTGCCGTACTGGCATAAAGTGTAATAGCACATATACAACAGTAGGTGGCAGTGGCGCTCTCATTGTCACAGTGTAACCAGGGAGTATTCGTTTTATTGTGTTGTGTTTTTTTGCACAGAGATCAGCGCACACAGCACAGAGCAGGAGATATAAAGAGAACAAACAGCACAGAAAAATATTTAACGGGGATAAAAAGAAAGGCGGAGAGAGTCGTAGATAATGAGACAAACGAAAGTCACCAGAAAGTTAAAACGAGGAAATATGACGATGCTGATGTAGCGCTGCTTCACTGTGACTACGGTGGGATTGATGCACTTTTAAAACAGTTTCAATAAAGTTTTTCTTTGTTATAAGTCGAATCAATAGGCAGCTGAAAATAATTGAGAAGCACTGGTCTAGAGAAACATTTCTCTTTGATTGTGGCCATTAATGTCCTTTTTTTATCCACAGACATGACAGACAATTCAATATGTAGAGACTTATTTTCAAAATTGATAAGTGATTTAATATTATTATTTATTCTTTATGATTTGCTTTAAGTGACTGCTGATATGTGATTGTTATTTTTGCTGTGAAATATTACATTTTTGAACATTTACCATCTCCAATCTCCATCACTTTGAATCCAAAATTGTTCTTGACAACCAACCCCAAGATTCCTTTCTCTGATTGGTTGGATGTTTATCCAATGATGAAAAATAGCAGCTTTTTTTCACCAAACATTTTTCTCATAAATTAGTCTCGTAAAAAACAAAAAAAAACTTCCATCTCGGCTGCTTCCTGTTCAGCACCAGATACCGTTTCTAACACAACCAGGATTTGAACCTGGGACTTTAAATCTGGTGAGCAACAGCACAACTAAGCAAAACCAGTCAACTTTTGGATACTTTATTTTTTTTGTGTTTTTGTGCAAAAAAAAAAAAAAAAAATTGCTACCTCTTGGTTGTAAATTCTTGATTTGATTTTCCTGATAAAATTATCAGTTCTTGGCAACAAATTAATCCTTTTTTTTTTCAAAACATCAGAATTTTTTTTATTAATTTCTGCACAAATTAAAACTGTGAGTTTTCAAATAAAATCAAGACTTTTTAATAAAAAATGGTCACTTTTTTCTCAAGTTGCAACATATTTCCTTGTGAAATCACAATTTTTTCCATGAATTTTAAATTTCATGAGACCTTCTTATTTAGTTCAACATTATTTATGTAGCATCTATTCTAATAAAAATTGTCTCTAGGTGCTTTTCAGAAACCTGGAGCATGATCTCTGAGTAAATATTATTACGTTTTGAGAAAGAAGTTATATAGAATAAGTAATAGGCAAGGCAAGTTTATCTGTATAGCACATTTCATGTACAAAACAATTCAAAGTAATGATAAGAGATATAGTAGAATATTTCAAAATTATATTTTTTTCCAAAAAGAAATTGTGACTTCTCTTTGTGAAGTCTTAATTTTAGTTTCCTGATCAAATTTAGACTTTTTGGCAAACAGTGACAACTATTTTATCAAAACTACAACTCATTTTCTTGAAAAATCAAATTCCTTTCTCACTAAATGGTCATATTTTTCTTAAAATAGTGATTGTTTATTTGTAAAAAAGAGAAAATGAATCAAAATGAATAGAGCCTTAGGTAGGGGCTTGTGTGTTTGGTGTACCTGGTAGACCTGAACGCTGGACGGTATCTCGGGATGGTAGATCTCTGTGGCGCTGACACACTCTGAGCTGACCTCCATCACATTCACACCCTGACGGAGAAACAGATGGACTGTTTTCAGAGACACTGACATCAGAGATGAATTGAACGTGAGGAAGTGAAGGAGGCGAACCTGCAGTCTGAGTTTCTGCAGCACCGTCAGGTAGAACTTGTAGAAGAAGCTGAGGTCAGTGTTCGCCGGTACGTCACCATGCCGCCTGGCGCAGAGGGGTCCAGGGTCATCTCCTCAGCCAATGAAGAGCAAGCCTCCTGCAGAAGCTCCTCCCCCCATGGCCTGCACGTCACCAGACAGTGTTAGTTCCTTCCTCCATCCTTCCTTCCCTCCTTGACATCAGATTCCTTGTTACCTTCCCACCAGGCTGCTTCCTGTCTTCTTGGCCAGCACCGTGGTCGCCGCCATGCCACCAAAACTGAGCCTCAGGTCCTCAACGACATCCGTCCCAGGAGTGAAGGTGACGCTCATGGATGCCGTGACGATGCTGATGTCATCCTCACGACGAGGAGACTGTTTGAAGGCCGAGACGAACTGAGTCTAGAGACGGAGAACAGAGTGACAGATGGGGAAGCTTTAACTTTGTAAGTTAGTTTTATCTGACTGAAAGTGGTTGCTTTTTGACAAACATTGGTTACTACTATCTGTCTGACAGTATCTGTCTGATAGTGTCGCCACGGTGATGCCATGCCTACCTTCTTGCTGTATGGGATGTGAATGGAGAGCAGGATCTCCTGAGGTCGTGCAATCGTCCTCCTGTAGCCTGTGAAGAAACTGTCGTCCATCTGAACCACACGACTGCCATCTGATAACAGAGAGGTCAAAGGTCAGGACAGAGTTGACATGCTTGTTGATCAAATGTACTAGTGTGTTGGTGAAAGAGACCAAAAGTCTAGACACAACATTTAAGAACTGAATCTCAAAGTCATTCAGATTCTGATGAAATCCTCAAACCTGAAGTTCAAGTCTCCAGCAACAATAAACCTGTGTTTTTAAACTTGATGTGAACTTATATAACACACCCTTCATACTCAGAAACACTGAAAGGTTGAACTTCATCATCCACAATAACTGGTTGCGTAATCTCGGATCTTGTCAATGCATCCCTTATAACAGGATATGCACCAAAAGCTTTTAGGATTACAGTAATTAAACCTCAGTTCAAATTCAGTTCAATTCAAAAATACCTCCCTAAAGGGAAATTAATTGTTGCAGTAACTGTCATGACCTAAGTCTCTTCAATGATTCATTGTTTATGGTTATTGCTGTGTTCAGGAAGGATCTCCTGTAGAGATCTGAGTTGCAGCAGATCTGAAGAAACCTCTGACTGAAGATACACTGTTGTTGAATCACTATGTCCTCAGTCTCTGGTCCATCACTCATTCACCCCACAGCTGCAGAGTCATCTGAGTATTTCTGCAGATGTCAGGACTCTGACTGGTTCTGGAGGTCTGAGGTGTCCAGAGTGAAGAGGAGTGGTGAGAGTACAGTCCCCCTGTGGTGCTCCTGAGCTGCTGACCACCTTCTCAGACACTCAACCATTCAGTCTGACCAGCTGTGGTCTGTTAGTCAGCTAGTCAGTGATCCAGGTGATGGTGGAAGCATCCACCTGTGTCTTCTGGAGTTTCTTTCATAGTAAAGCAGCTGGATGGAGTTAAATGGACTGAAGGAATCTGAGAACTTGACCCTCACAGAGCTGCTGCTTTGTCCAGATGACTGTGGATTCGTTAAAGCAGGTGTATGATGGCGTCTTCAACTCCAACCCAACAACGATAAGCAAATTGCAGCAGATCCAAGGTGTTTGTTTGCTTATTTAGATGGACCATTTAAAGTCTCTCCAGGACTTTCATGATGTGGGATGTTTGGGCGACAGGTCTATAGTCATTGGGATGGATGAGATCTTTTTGGTACTGAAACAAGGCTGGATGTCTTCCACAGCACCAGAACCTTCTCCTGGCTCAGGCTGAGGTTGAAGAGGTGGTGTAGAGTACCACATAGCTGGTATTCAGAACTCTCTGGCAGACACCATCTGGACCTCCAACTTTGTTCCTGTTCAGGCTCTCCAGCTGTTTCTTCACACGACTACTAGAGACGGACAGGTTGGTGCAAAAACTCTAGATTTGTCCTTGTTTTTGTCCATCTTATCTAAGAAACATCTCATGTTCCCCATTATGATGGAGGGAAAAGCTTGTTTAAACCTCCTTTTTCTCTCTCTCTCCTCTTTGATCTACATCTACAGCGTCTCCTCTTCAACTCAACGGGGACTTGGCTTCTTGAAATGTTGATCAGCTGCTGCCGCTTGCAAACTCTCCTGCCCGCTATGGTTACTCATCTTTACAGATTTACCAAAGGAGTCCCTCAAGCATCGGTTTCCAAACAGTGATTTAAAAAACCCAATGTTATCAATGACGAAAGCTTTGAAGCTTTGTTGAAAAACTGAAAAATACGCATAAAGCTAAAGAGCTACTACTGCTAGCTGCCACCCTGAGTGGTGTTTTTCTAGAGCGTCTTTAGATCCTGATGATATAGCCGATTTCTGACCTTCCTTTCATTTCCAAAATTCTTGAGAAACTTGTACAAACAGCCACCATGGACCCAACAGGAGGAGAGAGGATCGCTCTGCTGGAGCACTTCTGCCAGGACATGAACATGCCGAGGACTATGTGGAGGAGGGATATTCGCCATTTTGGGGGACTCAGCTGGTACTGGGGGGCCCCAAGAGTCAACATCCGGGTGACACCAGCTTTGTTTCTGGCCTGGCCCACTTCTTGGCAGAGCTGTCTCTGAAGGCTGCCCCGCCTCCATCCCCGTTCCTGTGCAACCCCGCTGGCCTCCAGGTCCCAGGCGGCTCAAGGCGCACCCGCATCAAACCCAGGGGACGCGCCACACCCAGTCTGTGCTGCAATCTTGGTTGCTCCCCAGTCCCTGCAGGAAGAGATACAGTCGTTCCTGGACCTCCACCATGCCAGTGGGGACAACTGACACGAGTCAGTCAATCTTTGTGTTTGACCCCCTATTGAAAACTTTGACCGTCAAGCTCCAGTTCCTCTCCTTTCTCCTTTTTGGACTTGACAAAATTCAGGATAATTTAATACTAATTGAATTCATAGATATGATAGCAGTAATTGCCTTGTAAAAAATGTCAAGCAGTTTCCGTACTTTTTTACCACAGAAACCACTCAAGTGGCTTGAGCAGTTTCCGCACTAGAAAAGGGTTAAACAAGTTTGTTGTGGTGGTTATAAACACATCGCGACACTGTGATTTCAGGGCTTCCTACAGTAGCATGATTTTATATTTAAACTTACAAACTCTGAGAGTAAATACTGTCCCTTTCATAACAGACTTCATGCAGGAGAAGTTAGACTACTTCCTCATTAATCCCAGTAAAGAGCGTTACCTTTGTCCATCAGTGTGAGTTTGCAGCCAGCTGCCATAAAGACGGGGTTGAGGTCTGATATGGGGCTGGCCGTCATTATGTTTCCACCTACAGCCTGAAAACACAACATTACAATCAATAACACACATGTGCAAAACAAGACTGTTACCAGTACATCCCGTTATAACACGTGGTTTACTGAATTAAAGTAGACTGGACCAGTATGTTTACTGAGAATAACCAGTGTTTCACCAGTGTTTTTGAAGGGCAAAATTTACATATAAATAAATTGACATGTTATTATGATGTACTCCGACTATCAGCTTCCCCTGTTTGAACGACCAGAAATCTTCACAGCTCCTCACAATCCTGAAGCTCCTGAACGATTCACAGACTCATGCCAAATAACTTTTTACTTATAACTAGAGTTTTAGAATTCTATTGATCGTTTATGAAACCATATAAGTTAATGAGTCCAGCCCAGATGACTCGAGACAATTGTTAGGATTTCATAATTTACTCAGAATTAACCTTTAACTGTTAAAGCTAAACTTTATAGCTTGTAGGAATGCTGGCTGTTTTTATGATCGTGAGCCTTCAGTTTGCTACTTAAGGTTTTGTGACCTAATGACTGGGACCTCCTGACTTCCTGACCTGCTGATTTCAGAGGAAGTTTGTGACTAGCATAGATACACACATTTTAGTGACATCTCATTTCCTGGACAAACAACACAACAGCATGTGTCTGGACCTGTGATTCAGGCCACCTGGATTTAGAGACAAAGGACAATTAACTCAGAAGAACGCAAGGACCTGCCTTTCTGGAAGCTTTAAAAATGGAGACTCCAACATTTGGATGTGCATTATCTGGCATCTCTCAGTGATGTCAGACAGTGCACCATCGGTCTGATTAAGATATTCTGCATGGCATATTAAGTCTTTTATTAATCTTTGTATATTAAACTCTTTAATTGGTCTTTCTTTTCGGTCTCTTCAAAGACACCAGATAAAAGAACATGAAAATTACTTTCACAAGAGGTTTTAAGTTTTGTAAAGTAAATTTAGTTGCTAGCCATTAGAAGTTACTGGCTGGGTGTTAGCTTGTTTTACGATACTATAATCAGTTATGTGCAGTGCTTTTTCATACTTGGTATCGTGGTAAAATAACGATGCTGCTGTGATGAAAAGTGGGATTAGCATCGTGGATTTAGCAGTTGCTAGCCAGGTGTTAGCATGTTTTTGTTCTTTTTTTGTTGTTCTGCTGGGATGAAATGTGGGATTTTCCCTCCCTTTGCTGCTGTTATCTGATCATTTCTGTCAGGTCTGGAGGTTTTGCTTTCTTCACTGTTAAACTGGGATGCAGCTGGTAAACACATCCACCTGTGCTGCTATCTGAGGATACGACTCAGTTCAAGACCTGTATTTACAACAGTGCTGGTCCTCATCTGAACTGTAGGGGGCCCTAGAGACCAAGAAAATAAAAACACAGTTCCTTCTTTGGTTCTGCTCTTCATTTTAAACATTCCACTATCTTTAGCTGTTAATTATTAATTTAAAATTCCTCATAAACGTCTTTTCTTCTTGCAGAATCTTGTGGCTTCATGATCAGTCAGATCAGCCAATCAGAGACTCACAGCTACATTTCGGATCTGCTGTCCAGCGAACCATCGCAGCTGCTCCAAGATGGCGTGGAAGACTTCGGTCTGATGGTGAGGAAGAGTCTCCACCGCCTGCCCCAGCACCGCCCCCATGTGGCTGAGAGTGCAGGCTGCGCCGAACACAATACCTGAAAGTGAACCAGACTTTAATAAACTGGCTAAATTTATTCTTGAACCAAGAAGATCTAAAAAGTTTTCTCTTTTTTGGTGATGGCGTATGATTCAACCTCACCGTCCTCAACGTGAGTCACTGCGTTAAACTCAGGGATGAAGGCCGGAGCCAGGATGACCGGGTAGAGCATGTTCTTGAACTTGACTTCAATACCTGGAGAGAACAGACCAGTTAGTGAATGAGTGAATGGATCAGACATGAATGAATGAACGAGCCAGAGCATGTTTGAGACAAGCAGACTGACCCACTTCAGTGTTTCCCACTACCACTCGGGCGTCTGGATGTTTCCACTTCAGATGCAGAAACTCGTCCAGACTGTCAGGCTGCAGCCACATCGTTCGCTCACCATGGAAACACAGCGAACGTGACCTCTGACTTTTAGACAGATTCTAGACGAGAGGGAAGGAGGAGGAAGTATTAGTTCATGAAAGATACCAACAGAGCTACTGATGGAGCTTAATGTGAATAAACAGTCTTCTTATGGTTTAAGTGAAATGCTGGAACTACAGTTCCTTTAATGCTTTGCAGGTTGTGATCAGGACTCATTAACAGGTTCACCTACAGCGGTGTACTGGTCCAACAGTGGTAATTATTATGTAGTACACCACAATAAAATCCATTATGATACGACATGACCTATGACCAGCTTTCACTTCACTGTCCCATTGCATCATGGGATACAGTAGGAAGGTGCACACCTTTTTTTTTTTCTTTTTTAAGTATATTTCAGATTATGCGCTTTGTTTACCTACTGCATACTACATTTTGATAAAATCAGTATTGAGGGAAGAAATGAAATAGTGTAATCTACAGCTTGAAAATAGTAGTCTGTTTACAGACTCTACCAGACTCTAACAGAAAGTTAGTCCTGTTAGTCCTGGTGTTCTGAAAAAGACTGAAATTCACAGAAGGGGGTGCAAAACAGTCCTCAGTGAATGGACAAAATAATGATTCACACCCACAGGTTTGCTGAAGAATGGAGCTAACTCCAGTTAATCCCAAATGGCCAAAAGGAGAAAACCGACAAGCCTGGTTGGGACACTCCCACCTGACCTCAGTTACCACAAGCAAGTTATTTTAGATCATCTTAGCTCCTGCTAACCTGTAATGCTAACTGACAGCAGTCTTTCTTATCAAATGTCTTTATACATTGTTTCAGATGTCACTACAAAAGCAAATATCTGGAATGAGAACTGCTGGAGTTGAAAGAATAGACTGCATCAGAAGAACTGGACAAACCCTCAGTGATGTCACCCACATGTTCCTGAAGGGTGATTTTGAAGTCTCTTTTTCCTCGTATTATGTTGAAAATGAGCAGAAAAAGTAGGAATGAGAAGCTAGAAGGAACATACCCAGCTTATTCCAGCTACCGCAAGTTAGCCATTTTAACTTAATTGGCTTATCTTATGCTAACCTAAGATGCTAACTAATATTACCTAATATTAATTCTGGTCAAATCTATTCAAACATCCTTATTTCAAGACTTGCTAATAAAACAACACCCAAAAAGAGTTCTGCCAGAGCTGAAACAAGAGCTATTGTATGTTTTATTGTGCTGTTAACAGAGGATACCTGTTAAAATGGTGCTGTTTCTACCTGTTAGGTGGCAGCATCAGTCATAATGTATTGCATTTGGAGCTGTTTTCTGACAACATGCCAAAACAAGCAATACAGATCATTAATTTTCTACCTTCAAACAGCCATGATGTACTACTGCGATGCTAAGGAGTGGACATCACATAGATCCAAAGCAAAGAAGCTACACATCTATCCCTTCATGGTTGACATGACATGGGTAAAGTGGCCCAAAAATCCCTCTGCGCAGAGAAGATGGAAGACACTGATCAGGGACTGACCTCGGGTGGGTCCATTTCAGCTGGACCATACGCAACATGGTATTGCACAGTTCAAAGAAAAACAGGTTTCAAAGTCATTCCTCAGAAACCTATGGTTGACATCACAGAGTCAGTTCCTCTTATACACCTGTTTTGAGCCCACTGGTGCAAAAATGGGGATACAACGCTATTGAGCTCTATTCATTTTTGACTATCTCTCGTTGCCTAGCGTCCGCTAAGCAACCAGAAATCCTGAGAGTGATACACTGTTACCATCCATTCGTGTGTCCCCAGATTCGCTACTTGTCCTTAAATAAAACATTCTACTGTATGCCGATGACCCCCTGGGATTATAACCAGGGAATCCGTTTTAGCTCAGTTCACCATTACTATTTCACGTGCTCAGAATGAAGTCATGTCATACGTGACATGTACTTTATGTGTGTGTGTATTTACCATGAGTTCAGGTGGGAAGATGACTTCCTGTGTGGGGTCATAAGGTGTGAAGTCTGCTGCATTAAAAAGTTGTGTGGCCTCCTGTGTAACAACATGCACACCATTTAATGACAGGACGCTCAACTCAATCTGATCTGAGAACAATTGAAGACACTGGCACTCACATCCACGTCCTCCTCTGAGCCTTTGGCAGCTCCGTTCCCACTCGTCTTGCAGCAGCCATTTTCCTGGCCCCTGCCTCCACAGCATCCCCCCTCCTGGAGGGAAAAACACATTAACTCACAGTTTCCAAACTAAGCCTGTCTTTGAGAAGATAAATCTGTGTAAGCGTAAGTTACATTTGCATGTTAATAGACCAAAAGTAATCACGTCGTAATGTAGCGTCCATTAGCAAACATCAGAGACACAAAACCTGTGGTTCCTGTGTGGTGTAATGATAGGATGACACCAACAACAGCTTAGCCACAGAGCTGAAGACCTTGTAGACTCACAGTCAATGACTACCGAGGAACCTTGATAATGTAGCAATCAGCTGAGTTAGCAAGCCTGGTTAGCTAAGTTAGCAAGGTTGGAAATATTAGCTAACTAGGTTAGCAAAGGTTATCTAGTTTGGATAGCTAAGTTAGATAAATTAGCTAGATTAGAAATGTTAGCAAACTAATTTATATAGGGTAGATATTTCAGCTAGCTAGGTTAGCTAAGTTGGCTAGACAGTTTAACTTTCTACAATTTACTTGCTAAGTTAGACAGCAGGGTTAGCTGAGTCAGCTTTCTATGTTAGTTAGGTTAGCAATGTTGCTAACTAGGTTAGCTAGTTTAGCATATTTACATAACAAGGTTACATAGCTAGGTTAGCAAAGCTAACCATTTTAGATTTATCTAGTTTAGATAAGTTAGTTAGGTCAGAAATGTTACCAAACTAATTTAACCAGGGTAGATAGTTTATCTAGTTTAACTACAGCATTACAGTCAATCTTAGTCGTGATGTTGTGAATTTTTGTTTGAAGCTGGTTTCTTGCAGTTTTTGGTGGTAAAATAAAATGTAAACAGTCTCCAGAGGTGTTCTCACCTGCGTGAAAGTCTTGTATCCCTCCAGTATTGCTCGGTATCCAGTGCAGCGACACAGATTTCCTGAGAGAAGGGCAGATTATTGTAAATGGTGTAATTCTAACATGTCTAACATGTCTGATGAAAGTAAAACTACGATGGGTTCGTACCCTGGAAAGCCTCCTCCACATCGGCCATCTTGGGCGTTGGATTGTTTCTCAGCAGTGCATACATAGACATGACAATTCCCGGAGTACAGAAACCACACTGAGAACCGTGAGACCTGGCAATTCGCTCCTGGACATAGAAATATATTTATTTACATGTTTATTTCATTTAAAGGCTGTTTGGGGATTTTTTCCATGTATGAACGTTGAAGCTGATCTTGCGCTGAATGAACAGGAGGCATCTTTACCTGTACAGGATGTAGCTTTCTCGCCACGCTGCCGATGCCCTCCACTGTCGTCACAGCAACCAGATGCAGTGAGCACAGAGGGGCGAGGCAGGCATTGATGGCGTAATGTCTGAATGCATTTAAGAAACAGTTTTAGCCACAGCTGTGAAATCATTTTGGCGCGGTGAAAACCACAGATGTCAGATGGAAGCCCATGACTGCAGCTGACGGCACGCCTCATTAACACAAACACAGTCTGGTGGAAGGATACAGCAGCTGGTTGGTGTGAGGTTGGTAGCGAGACAGCATGACGGTGCAGGCACCACACCCGCCTTCAGCGCAGCCCAGCTTGGTTCCGGTCAGACCCACTGGGAACACATGCAGAAAAACACTCAAACCCAGTAAGATGCAGGTGCAATTATAATTGTAATTATAAAGGCACATTTGGTCTGAACTGAGTTGTGTTTAAAAAGAAGTGATTCATTGTAGACCATTGATTTTAGCTTTCTTAATTAAAAGCTATTTTTAGTTAACGCTGTTCTGCTGCTATCAAACGCGTACCATAGATCCTATCAAGTGAGATGTTAATTCCATATTTCTTTATGATTTCACAAAAATTTTAGAACCAATATACAATTTTTGAATGTTGTTTTGTGACTTTTGCTGGAAGAGTCATTACTTGACTGGACACCTGACAGTGTTGACTGTCTCCATCTGGACTGCTGGGAGTCCTTACTTCATCTATATGGACACATGTGGACCTCTTTACTGTCTTTTCTGGACACCTGAGAGTCTTTACTTCAGCATCTGGACTCCTGTGAGTCTTTACTGGATCTATACGGACATCTGTCTGTCTTTAGTGTAGCTGTATGGACTCCCGAGAGACAATACCGTCTCCATCTGGAGACATCATAAGGTGTCTTTCCTGGACACCTGTGAGTCTTAACTGGACTCTTTACTGCTTCCATCTAGATTCCCAGGAGTCTATGGAGTCCATCTGGACTACTGGTAACCGCTTTGCAGACCAGTGACCTTCATGAAAACAATCATTCCATAACAGTGTGAATCTAAACCAGTATACCGGTAATCTTTGTATTGATGACTGAAGTCATGCACCTTGACCAAAAGCTTGAACATGCCATAAATTTTGTGTCAAAGTTCTGGACTCCGCCCAGCTTATCTGAGAAACAGTCTCTGACTTCACAATACCTGTAATACCAATACCAATAAAATAAACGCCGAAAACAAAACACTTATTCACAGCAATCAGCGGTGCCTTCAGAAGTTGCAGTTCTTTATTTCTGTCTTTGTCTTTACTGATTAAGTTACCGGTTCAGAGATAAGAGGCAATAAAAGAGCTGTAAAACGCAGTTTTACACAGCATAACGGGAATCAGTCCACACCTAAGCAATTATGTGCATTTCTCAGAACAGTTACACATTAAACGTATATACGGGAATTAGATCTTACATTTTCTCCGCAGGTACGTCAGCAGGGTTGTCTCAGGATCAGCATTCTTCTCAACAATCTGGAAAAACAAATATATTTATTTATAACAAAGTTGGAAACCTCCACATATAGATTCAATTTAAATGTATTTGACAGAACAAATCTAAATCTGGATTCAGGAGGGAGAGAAAATTCATTAAAATCATCTCACATGAGAACATTAATGATTTATGATGCCTGAAAACCACATGTCTCTGTTACGAATTTAAATTAATTCACATTTACAGTCTAATTCCAGAATATTTTCACAGTGATGTTGCCATTAAATTTGACATTTTTTCATGTTCATTTTGTTTCATTTCTCATTGGTTCAGCTGCTCATCCACCAGTTCCCATTTCAATAATTAACATCAAATTCCAGGAAAACTGTTTATGTAACTTAAAACAACCGTTTCATCATTTCAGACGTCTCTGAATGTTTTTTTTTTTTTTTTTTATCAAAAACACAACCTAACAGTGTTCTCATTCACATTTTGTTGTGAATGACAGATTTCACTTGCTTTTATACTTTTTTTTATACAATTAAATGGAGGGAAACTCTGGGTTTTTTGTTTTATTTTGTTTTTTGGACCATTAAAGGAGCATTCCGGACCTAAATCAACTCTAGATCTTTTATTACATGGTAAGGAGTGTAAACTTCGGTAATCATAGGAGTTTTGGGTTGTAACAGAATATCAGTTTCCAGCAAAATGTTGATTGATGTTAATACACAAGAGACAAATGGTTTTAAAACCGAATCATCTCCAGTGACACCATCTTAACATGTCTGGACTCTATCGACTTAAGGATAATATCTCCAGTAGTTTGATTAAGAGTATGAATTTATTACCAACAATTGGTAGGACATACCATTTTGGATTTTGGATTATAACTGAATTGTAAACCGTGGAGTTCCACAGAGATCTATACTGGAGTCGCTACAATTATCAGTGAATGTTCTTTGTGTAAATGCTTCATCTATGCTGATGACACTCACGGCAGATTTTGTGATGTTGGCAAATTTTGAAAAGTCATCCAGTTAATCGGTATAATATCCTTTCATGGTATCATGATTAAACTTGTGATTTATAATCCTACTAAACAGTGAATGGCCTCTGGCTCATTTATCGCTGATCCTTCACCCTCCAGCTTATCCTTAAAGGCTTGAATGAAGGCAACTGGATGAGACAACACAAGCAACCTCCAGGTTGGCCTGCAACCTTTCAGTCTCATTAAACTTAGCCTGGACTTCACCCACATTACAGCTCTGATTAAGGACAACGAGAACACGATCAGTTAGATGATCATCGGCTTGTTGAAGGTGGTCGATCAGAGCTCTGCCAGTCCTCGCTTTTATCTCCAGCGGCACTTGTTTCAAATATAATTTCTCCAGCACTGAAGAACACTGAAGAAAAATCTGTCTCCCAGGAGGATCAAGAGCATCGTTTCCCTCCCAAAACTACTTATCTTCTTGTAGAAATTGCATGGCCAACTATTTCCACCTTGAGGCTCCTCTGAGTGGCTTCATTCATGAACTCTCCCTCATTCATTGGACCCCTGAAGCACAGCAGGCTTTTGTGGACCTGAAGGTGTCCTTACAGTCTCCTCCTACTCTGGGTCTGCCTGACCCCACCAAAGCTTTCTCTCAGGCTGTTGATGACAGAGGTGGATGCATCAGTTTTACTGCAGAAACATGGTGATCAGCTGCAGCCTGCTGAAGTATTATTCTGTCAAACTTGACCCTGTATCAGTCCCTCACTGTTTACGTGCAGCCCGCAGCTGCTGAAAAAGCCTTCTAAGCCTTCTAAGGTGAATCTTGGTTCCCCCTGCGGTCTTCCTTATCCGGATGGATACGAAGGTTTCACATCTTTCTTCTTTGAGGTTTACCAGATACCACACAGCTCTGCTGGACATGCCAAATGTGACTGTGAGACGATGAGATAAGCCAGATAATGGTGAGGATCACAGCTGTCTGGCCTGAATTGCAGGTCCATTGCACTCCTTCCCCTGACTTCAAGGATACACTTCTGCAAAATCTGGATCTTCTGTTTTTCCATTGATGGTTCAGCTTCACAGGATCCCAACATCGGTCAGGCTGGCGCAGGCTTTTCTGTTGTCTGTTTTGCGACTCTCCCTTCTCATTTCTCTGCACAGACAGCAGAGCTGGTTGCACTTACAGAAGCATGTAAACGAGCACCTGGGAAGTCTGCCACCATCTATACTGACTCCAGGTGTGTGTTTGGTGTTCTACATTAATTTGGCGCTCTCTGAAAGCATCGTAGTTTCCTTAAATCTGATGACAAGCCCCTTCAAAATCACACACTCATGTCTGCCCTTTTAGATTTCATCACTCTCCCATCTGCTGTTGCTGTTGCTCAGGATCACAGGTTTTGGACCTCCCCTGGATGCTCCATGCAGGAAGGTGTTTGCCTAGCGACCAAACATTAGGTATCAATCTGAAAAGACTGAGCAGTGGAAAGAACAACTTTAAAAACAAAAATGGCCAAATGTTAGAAAGAAACAGCCTAATCCTGGATAAAAGCAATGCCTTTTCACCCATGGACCACTCCACCCATTCAAACCAGGGGACTACATGGTGGTTAAGGACCTCCACAGGAAAGGCTGGTGAGCCCCCAGATGGCGAATGCCCCTTGATGGTTCTGCTGACCACTCACACTGCAGTCAAAGCTGCTGAGACCTGGATCCACACCAGTTACTGTAAAGCAGTTCCTCCCATGAGGAGCCCAGAGCTGCTATTGCTCCCTCTGGTGGACAACGGTCTCACTAACAACAAACTCTGATCTCTGACTAGAGGTTGAAGAGTGAGACAGAAGGAAATAAAGCCAACACTTTTATTACAAGGCATAATAATAATTAACTCCTTAGGCAGTGATAGACTGTAAACTGAGCTCCTGATTTCCTGCAACACACCTTTCCCTCATATCTCCTATATGGATGTGCAGCTGTTAGTTGCACCACAGCACACACACACTCACACAACACAGTGTCTTTAGTGGTAAGGCTGGAAACCTAGCAGTGTTAACAGGAGGCTTTGTCCCACCAGGAGACCCTGGTATCCGTTCAGGCCTGACGATGGTCTGAGATGTGACAGACGCTGTCTTTTACTGTTAAGTGCTGGTATAATAGTTGTTCCTGTATTAAGGATGCATGAACCTTTTTCTTCATCACCTCCTGTATCTCCACCATCTTCCTCAGAGGTGACTGAATCTGTTGCTCTCTGGTGAAGGAGAGCAGCAGATTGATGATACATCACTGAGGAATGGACACGACATAGGAGGCATCATTGGGTCGTTTATCAAACCAGACATCTCACCCCAAACACATCCTGTCTGTTATGTTCCCCACCAGCACCAGATCAGGAATCTGTTCAGACATCCCATTCATCCCCAGTCACCGAACCTTGATACCACTAGTGTAACGTCATCTCTAAATTAAACTTGATATCGCTCTCCAGTATTTAATTTCCAGTATGGGCCGGGCACCATTTATTACAATACCAGTACATGTTTCATGTTCTGTAACGTGAGTCTCGTTCTACACATTCAGGCTCACAGTTGAAGACGGGGAAGATGTCAAACCTCCTCAGTCTGCCGTGTTTCAGCCTGTGAGTCATAGCTCTTCAGGATTTCACAGTGAAGCTGAATTTTGGGGAAATTCCAGGGGGACCAATCTGGAAACTGCACATGCACAAAAGTTAACCTCCCACTACCAAAATCTGACCAAATTATCAGCGATTAGATGGACTAATGGGTAAGGAATCCCCGTGGACCACGTGTGGGTATGTGGAAATCAGTATTACCCGTTCTTACCGGCTGATTATGCAGGATGTTGTTTTCTGGTGGAAACAACCACCTCCATGGTTCTCCTGTCCGTTAACTCTCTGACAAACTAAAAGAGCTCTGGCTGAATTCTCTTCTAGGATCATCAAGATGGTGTAATTTATCTTGCTGACCATCTTGATACTATAACTGCACATCTGTTTGCATACATGACAGCTGATACTGAAGCTCTGGAAATGCTTAATCATACTTCCAGAAATCAGATCAAAGTAATTCTGAAACATGAAATGGTTCTGGATTATCGCTTCTGCTGCCGAATGTGTCAGGCTCTGAAGTTGACTTCTTCTTCCAGATCTCCATGACAACGTCTCTCAGTTAACTGACATCTTAAACACCATTACATCCCACTTCTGTCCCTCAGATGGAGCTGGGACATCAGCTTTGAGTTGGCTCCAGGATCATTTTGGCCCTTGGGTGGTCCTTGGGTGAATTCCAATTCCTCCCTTAACCCCTCAATCTCAAAAATGCGCACTCCCATGAAGTGCAAGTGCTGTCCCGATTCTTAGAAAGTCAAGTTGAGGGACAAGTTTGAGGGCTGTATCGCCCTCAATATGGAGATTCTCCGGCACCACCCTTGGAAGTAAGGGCTACCCAGAAGGCATTGCGTATTTTCCCAAGACATCTTCGAAGAGGATCGTGGCGAAAAGTGAGCTACAAATGTAAGTATTTTCATAGTTAATAATGGTATAAATGTTACAGACAATCTTATTGTCTTTGTTTTATATTAGGGCTGGGCAACGATTAAAATTTTTAATCGCGATTAATCGCATGATTTCCCTGATTAATCACGATTAATCGCATTGTATACGGAAAATCAAATAATGAATTCAAAAAGTAGTGTAAAGGTCACTTTTATTTAAATGTTCTGCTGTCATATGAAATAAAGTGTCAAAACATTTATTGTTCAAACACTTTTAACATCAGCACTTGTCAGTCACACATATTTAGTGTAAATCTCATCTTAAAAAATATCAAATAAAATAAAGTTTATTGCCACTGCCAGGACATTAATGTCATCCTGTTTTTATAAAAAATAAAAAAAAGTCTACCAACAAAATCCTGAGCCACAATCAGAACATTAAAACAGGTAATTTCTGAGGTAACAGCAGAAACGTTTAACAGGGAGTTAAACTTGTCAGTTGTTACAAATAACCTTGTTTCTGTTGAATCCTCCGTCTGGGAGAACTTTAAAATGAAAATGTCCACGTTAAAGTTCAGTAACTTTACCAATCTGTAATTATCTGTGAATCATTTGGTTTTTTTCCATTATTCAATTGTCAATCAAAAATTAAAAAAATTAAAAAAGTGACTTTCTATTTTTTCCCGTTTTTTTAATCTAACACAAAAAAAATGCCTGTTTTTATATATTTCAGTTTTAGCAAACAGGCCACGGGACTGAATTTGTTTTTAATATTTTTATTGTCTGGTTTACGTGACCCAGAAATGGCTTTGTTTTATAATGGAGGACTAGACTTTCTGTTGCCTTTAGACATCTGTGCCACTAGATGAAGTAACCAGCTAGAGAACAGCAGGACAGTGAACACATGGAGCAGATCTGATGGAACATGGAGGAATGATGCGATCGTCTTGAACAAAGGAGTTTGAAAGTTTTTTTTTTCAGACAGAATTGTTAAAATTGCTACCTGAGTTGCTACCTGAACTGTAAAGTTCACAGATTTTTACCGTCTCCATGTCTGTTTTAACTTTTCCGCATATTTACCTGCCATTTATTTTCCGGTTCTGCAGCAGCCAGTAACAGACTTTTCAAAACAAAAGCATGTGATAATATATAAATATATTATCTTCTTCTTCTACTTCTTCTTCTCCTTCTTCGTTGTCGTTGTTTTTTTTACAGACTGGACGTAGCTTTGGCGTAAGGCCGCCCCCCACAGTCTGAAGACGTAACTGCACTCAAGGGGTGTCCCATTTAGCCCTTACACTTACTTTTGAGTGTTAAGGGAGGAAACTGGAATTGGCCCCTTATCTTCTAACTTCTGGTCCCCGTCTTTGTAATCATGACCCTGATGGTCTGTTTCTCTACGGTACTCTGAACATGCATGAGAGCTAGAACAAACAGTTGGAGTCAATTGCAGGTTCCCACAGACAGACAGTCTCTGGGTGACCCCAAACCTTTCCAACATCCTGACTTTCATCTCATTCTAGATTATTCTGCAGATTCTGACTCTAATTCTCTCGCACCGGACCAAGACATCACCTTTTAAACTTCTCATGATGGAACATCTTCTGTGACATTTCCATGTGTGGTCTTCCTGCCCACCTGCACAGTTAAAGTATATACACATCTGTTCCTAACACTCCTGTCAGGATTCACATTCAGCTGTGCTATCATTTCCATCCTGGCCCCGCTGCCAGGGATCTTCCCTGCACATGCCCTCCGAGACATCCTCGGTGCCCAGGTCATGGGTATCTTGATCGTCCCGTCCCCGCTGTTGGAGAAGAAGAAAGTCTTTCTTTTCACGGTCATATCATGAAAACTGTGGTCTCAGGTAGCAGCTGTCTCTGACCTGCTTCCTCTCTAAAATGAGCATCTTATCCAGAGTGACCACTGAAGCGTTTTACTGCAACAGTACGTTGTGTTTTGTATTTTAGGTTATCATAAATGATCAACAGGTTGGGAAAGTCATGAACAAGCTGCATGAGAGTGTTGCCTTCAAAGTGAGGTTGTTGTATTTATGAATGAATGTTTTGTGCTTATCTGTCCGTAAGGACTCTGAAAATACTGGTTCAAACTAGATCCACAGAGCTGGAAGAGTTCCAAGTAGAGTTTTAAGTAGCTTTAGTGGGAGGGGAGCAGAAGGAGGCCTTGAGCAGTCAGTGGTCTTCAACTCTTCACACACAGTCCCTGATAAAGAGTAAAATAATCAGGCACTTTCCTGCTGATAGACGCACGGCTCATAGCATAGACATCTGAACTCTTCTCATCAGGGACAACTGCAGGGTTTCCACAACGAGGTCTGCACACTTTTAGACCTTCAAAAGGAAAAGAAACCAGATGATTCTCCAATGATCTCAACCCAACAGAGCAGAGGGGACAAAAGACCCACGAAGGGCCTGGTAAAGCATTCAAGTAATAAAATTTATCACTATTTTTACAACTATATCAATTTGAGCCCCTGAAAATGGAGCTACTTTCATCCAACGTGATGAAGTACGATGGTCTATGTTGTCCTCCCATAGACTCTGACACTGCCATATATTCATTTACAGACTTATTCTTGGTGTTCTTCCATCATACCAAAAGACTTATATTCTTGAAAAAGTCTTCTCTCTCAATACTTAGTTCTTTGGACTGTCGCTAAAGTCTGAACTGAGAAAAAGACGTTTAAATGTGCTGCTCCAAACACTTTTAATCAGCTCCAAACCCACCAGAACCTCCAGGATCTCGTTATTAAACGTTGCATGCTCACAAAACAGGCCCTGAAAGTTGTGCACGTTACTTTCCATGCAGAAAATTGTGTTCTTAAAGAAAAAAAACTTGAAAGGCAAATATGCACACCTGTATGCCATTTCTGAACCTTGCACACGTATGTTTTGGAGATGGCAGCCAGGTGGTGAGGGGTTCATCTCATCCATTCATTCAGATTTGTGGAGCGGTGTGATCATGAGCAGCCAAGCCTGCGGTGTTGGATCTGTTCCTGCACTAAGTCAGGACTCTTCCATCAACTCTCTCAGTATGTCCTTATATCATACTTTCATCCTCAGATGACATCCTAGAGCAGATAGCCCTGATTGTAGTTTTAGGCCTGAGTATTATTATTTAGCAGAATAATTTTGTGAGGTGTTGTTGTGTTTCCGTGAACATTTTATGCACAATACAGTATATTACTTGTTTGTGTTCTGTCTTGGTTCCTGCAAGGGTTAAATACAGATTCCTTAATTAAAACAGAATAACAATTTTTTTGTGAAATCTCTTAATTTAAACCTGGACGTCTGCACTTGGATCATAATGGTGTATAAATCATAAAACTGTCCCTCTGAAGTAGAAAGCGAGGATCATTCATCGTTACCTTCTTCCCGTTAACGAAGAAGACGAGTTCGTCAGAGTGACCCTGGTCTTCAGCCATCGTCCTGTTGGCGTCCATAATGCTGCTGCTGCTCTGTGAAGCTCCAGACTGTCTCTGCTCCTGTCAGAGGGAGGTCTTCCACCTGCTCCCAGCAGCTCCTCCTCCAGCTCCTCCTCCGTTCAGGACACACCAGTCCTCCAGCCAGACTGGAGCCACTGGTGGTGCGTTCAGGAGTCTCCTCAGAGCTCAGTAGGTGATGGATCAGCTGCATCCTCTGAGGACTGAGCGACAGCAACCTTTGATCATAAACTGATTCACACACCTCTTTATGATAATTATTAACAGCCTGGTTCAATTCAATTAAGTGCAGTTCAAAATTTTTATATATATATTTACAATACATTATTAATACCTTCAAAATACAGATTGTTTCTAGGTACTTTTCAGAGACCCAAACTCCCCTACTGGGAGAAAACTTCTAAGTTAAATCGTGAAAAGGAAAAATTCCCCTTTATGAGTAAATAAACCTGGAGCAGGACCTGGATCATAAGGGAGGACCTTCCTGCAGCTGATTAAAGGAAGAAAAGAGGAGGAGATAGGAGAGAGAGAGGATAGCCATAAATATACAGTTAGTTGTAATCTTCCACTATCTAGAGAACTAAGAGTTATATGTGCTTATGTCATGACTGATTGTTACTTAATATACTGTAGAGACAACGATATAGACAGGTGCAGGCAGTTGTAGGGGGACTCGTGTAATTTATCAATAATTTTATAATTGCCTAGGGTGCCACCGGCTTTCTTTAAAAAGAAATTAAAGAGCAAATCAGTCCAATTTCTTGTGGGTTCTTGAACGAGTTGGATTGGCTGTTGGAAAATTAATCATCAGAGTCGCTAATACGTTGTACAACATTTATTTAGACACAGACAAGAACACAAAACATATAAGACATTTATCTATATATAAGGCACATCAACATCGCGAATTCTTCATATTTGGCTATAGCGCATGACAGGAAATGACGATAGAGAGGAAAGGAAGGAAGAGAATCATAATAAGAAAGATGGCGGGTACGCACGGGTTGCTAACAGCTAATCTGTTGCCAAAGTGAACAAATTAATAAAGAGGGGCAATTCTCGAACTAATTAGCTGCCGAATAATTGGGAAGTGTGGTGTGGACGTGGTCCGTGACGCACGGACCGGTCTGAACCATCAACAAACTGGGAGACACCAAATCTTATTCTCTGTCAGCCTTACCCTGGGCGAGTCTGGCGGCTTACTTGTCGTCGGCGCATCGTTTGGCACAGTTCGCAGTGGCTTTCTCCGGGAATCGTGTTCAGCCGATGGCTCTCTGGAGGTCTCCGGACGTAGCGCGTGACTCGGGCGGCTTGTACCGCTCTCTTTTCGTCTGGGTAGGCGGGTCGGTTCCGGTGGTCCGGAATCCGAGTGGCAGCTGAGACGTCTGGTGTCACGAACTCTGCTCTGGTCGGCAGGAATCGGCAGTTAAAGAGTTCGATTGCCCGTCAAAAGTTGACGTGAGCCCCCAAAAGAAAAGACGGAGCCACAAAAATCAAAATTGTTAAACTAATGCAAAAGTTCTAGGCGTGGGGGCTTTCGGGTGTCAAACGTCAAGCGTTTAACATTGCAGCCGCACGTAAAGACTTACAAAAAAGTTGTTATCAAAAAGGGTCAATGCGGCACGACTCTCGAGCTTCTGGAAAATTGAGGACTGGAAAACTGTGCAGCAGCAAAATCGCATTGAGAAAAATAAAATGAAGCACACAAAATGATTTCAGGGTATTGTCCGCGCCACAAGTTTCAAAGAAAATAAAAATAAAAAAGGAGGGAAAGTTTCAGAATTAAGAACTAAGAGCGATTGAAAGAAAGAGTAAGAGAGGCTAAGAGAGGCAAGAAGAAGAGCGGTAAGAGAGAGGACAAAGGACTCATCTGACTTTATACCCCTGGAATATTACATGAGCGTTTATGTAAATAAATGGGGTTTGACCGATGCTGTCCAATCGAAGGCAGGGATTTTTCCCGCGGATCCGCAGCACTGAATGCTGGGAGATGAAGTTTTGATCCTTTGTCTCTTTTCATACGTTTCTGTTTCCACAATTTTTAAACACATTTAAACAGTTACTAACCGTCAGGGTGTGTTAACAAAACATCACAAACACAAATATCAAAAGTTATGTCACAAGATAACTTTTAACCTTTCATTCAGAAAATTGCCTTGTGGAAGAGAGAAAGCTTGTGGTGACATGGATCTAAATACACAATAATAATCAGCTTAACTTGACATCCCCTTTATGTGTTCGTGAATGTTATATTCTCTTCAGTTATAACATTTTTAAGGAACGTCAGTTGTGGTTTCTTGTCCTGTAAGAAAATTGATCTGGTTATATCAACTTTCAATCGTCTCCTCTCCTCCTGAAGGGGGTTGTAGAAGATTTCCTGGGTGCTCTGGTCTCACCACATACCACTTGTCATGAAACGATGTTTATGGCTTTCTAAAGTGGTTTTTGGATGAGAGTTGCCATGGTAACGGACATTCTTGAGTTTATGCCCCCCCCCCGGTGCTGGTGTCCGATTGCTACGATGATACAGCTGAGATGCCACATGCTGTGGGGGTTTTTTTCAGGTTGCAGGAAAAATTAGGTGAGAGTTCACAGCTTGCAGAAGCGGCTTTAATTAATAAAATAAAATCCGAAGAGGGATCCTACACAGTAAACACAGTAGATCAGGTAAGATATTAAACATATACAAGAAGGGGGAGCAGAACTGCACAAAGACTAGAAGAATAATGGAAGACAGTTAAATTTACAAAGTGCTCATAATTAATAATGAGTTGAGCTGAAGGTAGAGGAGAGAAGACCAGGAAAGGAGGGGAGAGAATGCCATAAGTTGCATATGCTGCAACTGATGGTGTCCCCCTGCAGTGTAGACCTGTAATAGCATAGATAAGCCTGCTCCAGTTTTGGCCTCAGCTATTCCTATATAACAGTAGCTGTGACTATTGGCTCTAAAACACTATAGTTTAGACTAACTATAGGCTTTACTAAACAGAAATGTTTTCAATTTAGTTTTAAAGATGGAGGTGGTGTCAGCCTCCCGAACCCAAACTGATAGCTGTAAATCATAAATCATCTCGTTCCATAATAAAGGTGTCTGATAGCAGAAGGCCCATCCTCCAAATCTACTTTTGGATATTCTAGGAACTACAAGTAAACCTGCACTCTGAGTGGAGAGCTCTATTAGGAGCATCAGGAGTTATCAGGTCTTGTAAATAACGAGGAGCTTGGCTGTAAAGGGCCTGATATGTGAGCGACAGAGTTCTGAACTCCATCCATCCATCCATCCATCCATCCATCATCTTCCGTTTGGTCCGGAGTCGGGTCACGGGAGCAGGAGCTTCAGCTGAGAGGTCCAGACCTCCCTCCCTCCAGCTGCCTCCACCAGCTCCTCTGAGAGAACACTGCAGTGCTCTCAGATCAACCGAGATATATAATCTCTCCAGTGTGTCCTGGGCCTGCCTCATGGTCTTCTACCAGTTGGACATGCCTGAAACACCTCTCCAGGGAGGCGTCCAGGGGACATCCTGACTAGATGAACCACCTCAACTGGCTCCTCTTGATGTGAAGGAGCAGCAGCTCTACTCTGAGTCTCTCCTGAATGACCGAACTTCTCACCCTATCTCTAAGGGAGAGTCCAGCCACCCTTACGGAGAAAACTCAATTCAGCTGCTTGTATCTGTGATCTCGTTCTTTTGGTCACTACCCACAGTTCATGACCATAGGTGAGGGTTGGAACAAAGATCGACCAGCAAACAGAGAGTCTTTCCTTTTCCCACACCAATCTGTCTGTCGATCTCCCACTCCTTTGTCCCATCACTCGTGAACAAGACCCCGAGATAACAGTTCTGAATTCGATTAAAAATTTTACGGGAAGCCAGCAGAGGGAGGCTAACATGGGAGAGATGTAATTTCTCTCCTGATTCCTGTTACCGAGTTATTTGGACATCCTGCTAATAACACATGACAATAATCCAGTCTAGAAGTGACAAATGCGTGGATTAGTTTTTCCATCACCCTGGGAGAGGATGCTCCTGATCTTGGTGATATTACAGAGGTAAAAAATATGCTGTTTAAATGACAAATCCTGATCAAAAATGACTCCAAGGTTCCTCATAGTTGTACTGGAGGTCAACATAAAATCAGCTAATCTGTCCCCAAGATGTTTTGGACCAAAAACAATAACTTCTGTTGAATCAAAATTTAAATGATAAATATGATTTAAACTAGCATAGTCTTGTTCCTTTAATCCCAACAATGTACTATAACCTCTGCAGTAAAAAGCTTGGTCCTTGGGAGCTGTAATCCTACATGTCTTAGATGTTTCCCTGCTTCAGTGCACCTGATTCAACTAAATGGATCACCATCAGCTGGTCATCCAGGTCTGCAGAAGTCTGTTAGCGATCCATTCATGTGAATCAGGTGCACTGAAGAAGGGAAACATCTAAGACTTGCAGGTTTGGGGCTCTTGAGGACCAGGGTTGGCCACCCCTGGTTTAGAGTCAGATCAGGACCAGAGGAAGTTAGTGAAGCTGAAGAAACACCCACAGCTGCTGGTGGTCACAACAATGTCTTAAATGCTATGGTTCGTTTTTTTCACTGCCTGTAGATTTGTCCTCTTATTCAGCAGTTTTGGGCTTTAATCATCCAACGGTTGAATGTGATATTTTAGTATCAGCTGTATCTCAGTGCAAGGACATTTCTGTTGAGACTATGGGATAAATTACCAGAAATAATTTCTTACTATCTCACTACACTGTGCTATAATATGCAACCTTGCTTTATGGATCACTAATAAAGCCCCGACTCTTAGGCAGTGGCAGCAGACTGTTACAAACACCAACTATTTTTACTTTTATCGTCCCTAGAATCCATTCTTGGACTAAATGGTCCTCTCAAACACCAGTCAGGGCTCACTTCCCAAGCCTGGAAAGAGGACTTGGGCTATTAAATAAAGCTCCTGAGGGACCTTGGACGTGATCCCCCCCTCCCAATGTTCAATATGAACATGTTGAAAAAAAAAGAAAGTTGACCCTGTTGTGATCCCACCTAAATCAGATCTGAGACCCAAAAGGCAGCAATATCCTCTAAAACCATATACCATCAAGGGAATTGAGCCAATGTTAATTTTTGTTGGTTCTGACTGGTATTATTGTGCCTTGTCCTGATTTGCCTGTTCACACTACTATTTTTGCAGTGAAGAAAGATCATGATGCAGGTCGACCCACAGAGTGACGATTCATTCAGGATCTCCAGGCTGTGGATGCAGTCGTCCAGGCCATCCACCTGATGCTTGTTGGTTTACTGTGGTTGATCTGGCAAAAGGATTTCTTTCAGTGTTTCTGAAAACGCCCAGTTCTGGTTCACCTTCAGTTTTAAGGGAAAGATCTACACCTGGGCCAGACTTTGCCAAGGTTCTGTTCTGCTGTTGCTGGATGCAAATATGCAGCTCACACACAAGCCTCAGTGTCTCATGCTGCTGATGTTGATGCTGCTGCTAAGCCGGCAGCCATCTCAGAAACTTGCCCTCCAATCAGTTGCTGTTGCTCAGGATCACAGGTTTTGGACCTCCCCTGGATGCTCCATGCAGGAAGGTGTTTGTCTGGGACCGAACAGGAAGTCCTGCCTCCCCTCACATTGTTTCCTTACTATGGAAAGTTGACACATGGACTTGATGGCATGTCAGATCAGGGATTGTTATCCATACTTCATCAATTAAGCATCAATTAAGAGGTGCTATTGCTCCCTCTGGTGGACAACAGTCTCACTAACAACAAACTCTTTGCTGATCTTTGATGAGAGGTTGAAGAGTGAGACAGAAGGAAATAAAGCCAACGTTGTTCTTACAAGACATAATAATCCTTAGATCCTTAGGCAGTGATAGACTGTAAACTGAGCTCCAGATTCCCTGCAACACACCTTTCCCTTATATCTCTTATATGGGTGTGCAGCTGTTAGTTGCACACACACACTCACACAACACAGTGTCTTTAGTGGTAAGCATGGGCGGATCTTCCGTGGGGGCACGGGGGGGGCAATGGCCCCCCCTGTGAAATGATTGGCCACCCTGTGTGCCCCCCCCAAATTTTTATTGGAAATTTATATTAATGAAACTCCGATTTCCGACGCTCCTGAACGCAACTTTGTTGTCCGACTGCAACTGAATGCACCAAAGACGTTAGTTTGATCTTTTGATTGGTCCCCTGCGTTTGGTTTGGATTTGAAGAAGCTTGGGAACGTTTGCCGATGATGGTGTTGCACCTATGCGGTAAGAAGACTGTATTAGTTTTGAATTTCATGAAGTTTGGCTAACACCTGTGCAAACTACTGTTAAAATCTATTTAGCTCCATTTGCATGGAAAATGTTCGTGTGGTTTGAGGAATAAAGAGAAAGAAATTAGGCATGTATTCCTACTATAAATTCTTGTTGGATTCGGACAGTCCGAAGCTGAAGACTTGTGCTTCAAATTGAAAATGTGCTAATTAATGTTATTGTCACAGCTTATAGTGCACATGTCTGTGTTATAGCTAAACCAGACAGACAGTTAAGTTTAGATACCCACGTTTTTGTTTCAGTTACATTTCAACTTCTTAAATTGAAGTTGAGGATAATTAAATAAATAAACTTTTTTGTGATATGTTTGACAGACAATGAAACGTAGAGGAGACATTGAAGATTTTTTCATTAAACAGAAGTGAGTAGGTGAGAGCAGGGACAGTGCAGGTCAGACTGACAGCACTGACAGCTACAGAGGGCCAGGGTTAGGGTTAGAGGGTTAGTTAGTTAGTTAGTTAGTTAGTTAGCTAACCCTAACCCTGAATGCAGCCAGGGACCATCGTGTGTTGTTGAGCCAACCATCCAGGACCAGAGCAGCAACCATGAGCCTCCAGGTGAAAATACACATATGAGAAAAGTGATGCACTCTGTGATGCACTCTGTATTTATACCATATAATATTATTTATTTGATGTTGTGTCATAGTTGGGTGAATTAAATGACAAAATTACCTACTCTAAATGACTAAACTGATGGCACTGTATTCTGTGCAGTTTTTAATTGTGTCTTTGTTAAATGTCTGCAATTTATGCCACGTTGTAAAATTGTATTTTTTTTATATATATAAAGTTGATTAAAGGGGTATTAACTCTGTTTCAATCCATACCTTTAGATGCACCAGTGGAGGAACTGGATACTTGTGACCCTGATGACTGTTCAGAATCAGATGGCAGCAGCAGCAGCAGACACGTACCAGCCCTGCCTATTAGGGATGTCCCGATCACGTTTTTTGGGTCCCGATCCGATTTCCGATCTTTTAATTTTGATGATCGGCCGATTTCCGATTTTTTCCGATCCGATTTCACTTTTTTTGAGTGGGCAAACAGAGTTTAATTTCCTGTGCATTTTATTTCCTGTGTACATTAATAAATAGGCCTGTATCCAAGCTGAGATTAATAGCTTTTATCATCTCATAAAATAAACAATAACTTATTTAAAACACTCTTCTTTCTTTCTTTCTTATTTGTTTGGGAGAATTATTATAAAACACATTTAGTTACAGAACAGTGACTGTTCAACAGTCTCAGTTCTAAAGAACAAAGCACTTCCATTTAAATAGCAGCAGGTGAACTTGGCTAGCAGTTTAAGGCAATGAAAACACTAGCAGAAGTCTTTGCAATCAATGAAATCACATCAGAATAAAAATAACATAAAATATTAACTTAACTTCTTTCAAGACCCGCTGCACATGTTCGCGCACCTTTGTGTCCTTTGTCGTTCATGTAATGACGGGAACGAGGCTCGAGGTAATTAATGAGCCGGTTAATGCCTTGTATTCCACAAACTCCGTGTCCTCAGTAATACATTCCGCGATTAGCTCGGTGATTTTTCTGTATTTCTCCGAGTCTTTCGGGAGTTTTGTCCTTTCTTTTGAAAGTTTCACAGAGCGTTTGCTGCCGCTTGAAGCTGCCGTCGGCACCAGCTGCCGTCGGCTGCGGTGATCGGTGCTGCGTGCTTTTTTAAGTGTCTGATTAAATTGGTGGTGTTGTAAACTCTCTTCTTACTTACCCCTCGTGATATCTCAGCCTTCCACACGTTGCAAGTCGCAGTTGAAGCGTCGGTCTTTGTAATTTTATAGTGCTGCCACACTGCGATTATTTTTGTAATCGATTATCTAGAAAATAGTTTTTCGATGCTCGATATCTAACGATTTTTTAAATCCGATTAGATTCGATTTCGACGATTATCTCCCCATAATTTGACCTATATAGTTAATGCAAATTTTCTCCATGAATAAAACACAAATTTTTCTTTCAAGTTCAAAAATGTTGTATTGAACAATACAACAATAAGTGCACAGTTGTAGTGCATGGAATCCTGTAAAAAAAATAATAAAATAAAACTTTCCTTCACAAATAAAACTGAAAAAACACAATCTGAACCAAATCTTATAAAATAAAAAAAAATAACAGCAGCGGTGACAGCTGCAATTTACAAACAACACATGTGTGACAGCGCAACTTAGCCTAATCATTTAAATCTGTGAAATAAATAACAAATAATTCAATATGAGGCCTATTACAGTTAAGTGAACAGTAGTTTAACTTTTAGTTTTAATGCTCTCAGTAAGTGCAGCAGCCTCCTGGGGGGTGGGGGTTGTCTGATAGTAGTCCTCCAAATTTTCTGCTATCCCTGTCCCTGAAAACATAAATCACAAACACGTGCACAGGTTAAAAAAAAAAAAAACTTCTAAATGATCTGCCCATACCAATAAAGTATAATAATATAATAAATAATAATAATAATATAATTACATTAACCTAAAAGTTAAAAGTTAGAAAACAACAATGAATGTTGTATTTAAAAAAAAAAAAAAAAAAGACAGACAAAGAAATTTAAAAAAAACTAACTTTAGCATGTATTTGAGGAGTGTGTGTCTGTGTCAGTTAAGGCGTGTGTGTGTTTAAGTGGACACATGTTCTGTGTGTGTGAGGCTGGAGCACAAGTTACGTGGTGCGGTTCGGATGAATGACGGGGTTAATCATTGCAAACAAAGAAAGAAAAAAAAGTTGAAAACTTCGCGGTAGTGCTTTTATGATCACAGGTCAGACCACCGAATCGTTACCTTCAGGTGTAAAGTACTCCCATACATTTGACATCCTGCTACGTGATATAGCTTCTTCTCCCCCGACTCGCTGCTACTCAATGCTGCGGCCGCCGCCATTTTTTGATTCTGAGTGACGACGCACGACGTGCAGTTTTCGCGTCGACGTCATCGATTACGTCGACGCGTCGTCCTAGCCCTAGCTGCCACACTGCTGACATTTTTGCTAAAGTTTATCCTGACGCCGCCGGTCTTGAAACTTTTAAGGTGGATACAAGACAGCGCTGCTGGGAAACCTCATTTCAGTGCAAATTATTAAATGTATATAGTTTAAAAAATATTTTTGTTTGTGTAATATGATTAATTTGTGTTAATCAGGATCACTTTTTGAGGAAAAAAATAATGAAAAAAAGATCGGCGTGTTATAATAATGTTGATCGGCCGATCCGATCCACCTTAAATTTTTAAGATCGAAGGCCGATCCGATCAGGGGATCGGGATCGGGACATCCCTACTGCCTATATTTGCTACACCTAAAGGTCCCCAAGGGGATTATTCAACACAAAATGTAATTAATGCACCATTTAGCAACATTTAAAGCTTGAAGACATCAGTATGTTATTTCAAAATAATCATTGTTCAATAATGACATAGTCCTACACTATTTTAACATTGTCTGTGAAGTTTCATTCTCCAGACTAATTTTGGAACTTTTAAATATTAACAGATATTTCTCAGACAGGAGCTGCGGGCCCTACACAACCAGTCTTGACAACTTTCCCTCGCACACAGCAAGGACGGGGTAGATCAAGAGCCTTTAACACCTCCGGTACAAAGACTACAAGTGGCTTGAGTATTCTCAATGCCAGGACACTGCACATTGTTTTCATAAGGTTGTTTAGTAGCCGACATGGAAATCGCAAAATACAGTTGTTTTGAAGTGTTTTTGCCTCTAAAAAAAGAGAACTTTGAAATTGCATTATGAAAATGTACTGATGTTCATTCTGATTAAGACTGATTACTGTGCACAACACTAAAATGCTTAAAGACCAGAGCTGAGCACTAGGTACTTATTAAGAGTAAATAATATTGATCACTGTGAAAGTATATTGGGAGCTGCTTTTTCTGATTTCTATGCAGAACACCGTGATGTTTACTGAGCTGTGAACTAATAAATAATTTTAGAATATGGAATATTGTTACTGTTTATTATTGTTCTCAGATTTACTATAAAATGTATAGAGTGCTGCTTATTTTATTCTATTTTATAATTATTCAAAAACTTACATTACTGCACAGAACATTTAAGAATATTTCATTACAGATTGAGGGTAAATATTGTTATTGTTCACTGTGATGTATTGGGTAGTACATAACTCTATGATGTTTATGGTATACAGCTGAGAACTGATTGCTAAAAGTACAGAATATTATTTCTTATAAGAAGTAGAAATTGACAGGGTAGTAAATAATGCTGTTCTTGCACAATATTTGTCACTTAATTGGCCTTAGGATACTGTTGTTGAGCTTACCAGTTTTACATAACGGGCAGATGTTGCAGATGATGATGTTGTAATTCACATAAACAAGGAAACATGTCCATCATAATTTTAATGTTAACAGTGCAAAATGAAAAGGTTATACCCACCTTTCCTATTGGGTTAAAGAGCCAATAAAAACATGAAAAATACTTTGTAAAAGCGAGAGGTCGGTAGCAGCTTTCATTTTTTCTTATAACTTTTTGGTGCCCCCCCCCCCCCCAAAATATCTGTTGTACCCCCCTGTGCCCCCCCCCACTAAAATTAATCTGGAGCCGCCCCTGGTGGTAAGGCTGGAAACCTAGCAGTCAGATGCTCTGAGATGTGACAGACGTTGTCTTTTACTGTTAAGTGCTGGTATAGTTGTTCCTGTATTAAGGATGCATGGACCTTTTTCTTCATCACCTCCTGTATCTCCGCCATCTTCCTCAGAGGTGACTGAATCTGTTGCTCTCTGGTGAAGGAGAGCAGCAGATTGATGATACGTCCCATAAGACTACAACCTCCCTGAGGAATGGACACAGCATAGGAGGCATCATTGGGTCATTTATCAAACCAGACATCTCGCCCCAAACACATCCTGTCTGTCATGTTCCCCACCAGCACCAGATCAGGAATCTGTTCAGACTGTCTCCTTCTCCACCGTCCTCTTCCTCCTTGTCCGTTGACGGCTGGTTGGTGGCAGGGGTGGTGCAACTGCTGCTAGTCTGTGTGGGGTGGGGACTTTCTGGGTTGGTTGATCTTGCTGGGGAAGCCATGGGTTGAACTGCCTCATTCTGGTCCTAGTCTGCTGGGTCTCTGGTCCAGACCTCACGTTGTTGAGGGTCTGACCTTTTGCAGGGGTTGAGACCCTTGGGCCTTTCGTCTGTCAGGCTGGTGGGATCTCGGACAACATTTACATTTAGAAAGTTGCTTGTCATGGTAGGGTTCACACCTACAGCGATGCTTTGATGCAAAAGCATAAATCAGATGTGTTTCAACCAGAGGCTTTGATCATCATTAGATAGAATGCAGGTGTAAGATATTTAAACACGGAAAAAACCTAGATTTAGCATTTAACATTTAGATTTAGATTTAACATTTCGATTTAGCATTTAACATTTCGATTTAGATTTAACATTTCGATTTAGCATTTAACATTTCCATTTAGGTTTAATATTTAGATTTAACATTTAACATTTATTTAGATTTAATTTTTTAAATTAGATTTAGATTTAATATTTAGATTTAATTTAATTTAGATTTCATTTATTTAGATTTAACATTTAGATTTAGATTTAATATTTAGATTTAACATTTAGATTTAGCATTTAAATTTAGATTTAACATTTAGATTTAGCATTTATATTTAACATTTAGATTTAGATTTAATATTTAGATTTAACATTTAGATTTAGGTTTAATATTTAGATTTAACATTTAGATTTAGCATTTAGATTTAACATTTAGATTTAGATTTAATATTTAGATTTAACATTTAGATATAGATTTAACATTTAGATTTAGATTTAGCATTTAGTTTAATTTAGATTTAACATTTAGATTTAATTTAGATTTAACATTTAGATTTAGATTTAGATTTAGATTAATATTTAGATTTAGCATTTAGATTTAACATTTAGATTTAGCATTTAGATTTAACATTTAGATTTAGCATTTAGATTTAACATTTAGATTTAGCATTAAAATTTAACATTTAGATTTAGCATTTAAATTTAGATTTAACATTTAGATTTAGCATTTAGATTTAACATTTAGATTTAGATTTAGCATTTAGATTTAACATTTAGATTTAATATTTAGATTTAACATTTAACATTTAGATATAGATTTATGTCTTTAAAACGATAGATATCGCAGCCACCTCACTTGGCAGGAGTTACCTCCAGCTCTTTATGTGGGTGGCTAGCATAGAAGTCGCCCCCTTCAGACGTTACTCAACTGGAGGCAGAGCCAAATGTTTCAGACCTTAAGGCTTCACAGGGTTTTCAAGTGGGCACCCCGTTTCCTCGATGTTTCGTCAACTAGCCCACGACACCTCTGCGGGGCTTGACAGCTGAACCAGCGTCCTGGAACAGCTCCCTCTGTCTTTCAGGTCTTTAACATTCAGCTCTGACCCCCCTCTCCTCTGCCAGCCTGGGTTAGCCACCGCTCGCTCCTCTTCAGCCACAGCCATCTTGATGCCATCTCTGCCTGCTTTGAGATGTCATTCACCAGGTTCTTACGAGTTGGACCTCTTGCCCCAAGCATCCCCAGCGCCCTCCAAAGTGACTGACCAGGAAAGCCCCGGCAACCAACCTCTACTGGTAAGTTCCAGGCTCTCCACCCCCTCTGCTGGGCCTCAAAGATGAGGGACTGGTATTTCCCCAGCTTGCGCTCGTGTGCCTCCTCTACCCTTTCCTCCCAGGGGACAGTCAGCTCTACTAAGGCAACCTGCTTTGTTGTCTGGGACCAGAGCACAATGTCTGGTCGGAGGCTGGTGATGGCAATCTCCTCTGGAAACTTGAGTTGCCTTCCAAGGTCGACTCTCATTTCCCAGTCCTTTGCCGTCCCAAGGATCCCTGCACATCTGTCCTGCTTGCCTGCCTTCTCCCCTGGCCTGAGAAAACTGATGAAGCGAGGGCCTTTATCTAGGACCTTAGCTCCTTTCCGCTTCCTCTCCTTTTCCAGTCCATCAGCGAGTCGCGCCAGCACCTGGTCATGGCGCCACCTGAACCTCCCCTCCGTCAAGCTTACTCGACAGGATGACAGAATGTGTTCCAGGTTTGCTGGTCTCTTGCACTGCACACAGAAGGGATCTTCTGTCAATCTCCATCTCTGGAGATTTGCTGGTGTTGGCAGTACATCGTACACAGAACTAAGGAGGAACTTTATTCGGTGCCCCTCCATATTCCAGATGTCCTTCCAACTGAGGGATCTTCCACGGACACTGTCCCACTGGGTCCAGCTGCCCTGTTGTTTCATTGCCACTGCTTTGGCTTGTCTGCCCTCTTCCTCCACAGCCCGAATCTCCTTCTGCACCATTCCTCTCCGATCCTTTGCCTTTGCCTCCTTCCAGCTTGCTCGGGTGATGACTCCCAGGCCCAGCCTCCCCTGGGTCACCACGCCCATGATGTCTGCATGTTGTAGCCGCTCCTCCGCTTCTCGCAGTTCTCCGTTGGCCTTCCACTTCCGTCCTGTATTAACTGTGATGTTTGCCTGCTGCACCGCCTGATCATCACTGTCTCTCAACATCATAGCTAATCGGACCTTGGCTATCTTGAACTCCTCTACAACTGATGTAATTGGCAGCTGCAGCTTGCTCCCGGAGCTATAGAGGCCAATAGAGCAAAAGCTTTTGGGGACAGAGAGCCACCTCTGAGGAAGTTGTTGATTTTCCTTTCCAAAGCTTCCACTGTTGTCAAAGGAATCTCGTACACGAGCAGTGGCCACAACAGCCTTGGGAGGATGCCGTGTTGGTAGCCCCAGGCCTTGTACTTGCCGGGGAGGCCACTCCTGTCCAGGGCTTTCAGCCACTCTTCTGCCTGGTTGAGCATTTCGTTAATGCTGGTCTTGTCTTTCAGGTCGGCTCTGTACCACTTTCCTAAGCTCTTTATCGGCTTCTCTGTGACTGTTGGAATGGTGTCTTCGCCAATCTTAAACCGGAAGTGGTCTTGCACGCGGCCTCGCTTCAGGACTAGGCTTCTGGACTTTGCAGGCTTGAACTCCATTCTAACTGCCTTGGTGAGCTCTACCAGATCTTCTAAAATCCATCTGCCCTCCGGGACCGACCTCGCCGTGATGGTCAAGTCGTCCATAAAGGCCCTGACTGGGACCTGTTGGATGCCACTCGAGAGTAGAGCTCCCCGTCTTGGCTTCTCCACTGACTTGACGATGAGGTTCATCGCAGCTGCAAACAGAATCACGGAGATTGTGCATCCAGTCACAATTCCGATTTCCAGTCTCTGCCAGTTTGTAGTAAAGTCACCAGAGGTGAAGCGCATCTTGAACTGCCCAAAGTAGCTCTGGAGAAGCAGCTGTACCTTCTGTGGGATGTGGTAAGCTTTGAGCGTGTGGTCAACTAGCTTTAACATTTAGATTTAGCATTTAAATTTAGATTTAACATTTAGATTTAGCATTTAGATTTAACATTTAGATTTAGATTTAATATTTAGATTTAGCATTTAGATTTAACATTTAGATTTAGATTTAGCATTTAGATTTAACATTTAGATTTAGCATTTAGATTTAACATTTAGATTTAGCATTTAGATTTAACATTTAGATTTAGCATTTAATATTTAGATTTAGATTTAACATTTAGATTTAGATTTAATATTTAGATTTAACATTTAACATTTAGATTTAGATTTAATATTTAGATTTAACATTTAGATTCAGTATTTAGATTTAGATTTGACATTTAGATTTAACATTTAACATTTAGATTTAGATTTAACATTTAACATTTAGATTTAGATTTAACATTTAGATTTAGATTTAGATTTAACATTTAGATTTAGATGTAAGATTTCATTTTCATTCACATATAACCAAATTTTTAAATAATTTATGTCTCAAATGTGTGTAAAATGAGCTAAATTTGAAGAAAATTAGCTAAATATTGATAATATCAGTTTGAAAACTGTAATCAAGTTTTTACATTCGGCACCCCATACCCATCTGTTTAATACCATCTGAGCACTAGTTTCTCAATATTTCTCAAAACGTTGAAAGGAGTTGATACAGAAACTCTTTGACACATCTTGATTGTGTTTAGATGATTGTGAAGGGAGACTCAGAGCCACAGAAACTTCAAAAAGTTTTATTTCATTCAGTAGCTAAACCGAATCATCATCATTTCATTCAGTGTGTTCATATTAAAGTTGATTTTCACATTCACATGAAATGATGTAAAACTGCAGCAGCAGGCGTGATCAATAAGAACATTTAACATTTCTGAGAGCCAATCAGGAATGAGCCTGAAGTTCTTCCTTCATATCTTCTGATCCAGACCTCCACAGCAGATTTTCATCAGTCACCAGAGAAGTTACAGGATCATTTACTGGCGAATCTTTCACTGATGAATCATTCCAGTATGTACAGTCCTGTTTAACTGACTGAGGACATTCCTTGAGATGAAACTAACCTGCTGGCTCATCGTTAAGTAGAAGAAGTTCACATTATTAAGAACTGTGTGAAGGTGTGTTTTTCGACTGTTCTTTTTTTTTTTACACAGGTGGGTATCAGACCCTACACCTGTACAGACCAGGGGCTGAAGGTTCCCGGCTCTGGAGGAGGACACTGAAACAGAAAACGGTACACATGTCAAAATACAGAACTATAACAGCGTTACATTTACGGTACTTTTCTGTTTATATCAAAGGACCATAGAGGCAGGACAATAAAAAGATGTAACTGATGTACAGATGACTGTAGCCATCCTCGATAGAGCCTGAAGCTCCACAAGAGATGATGCAAAATAAATAAATAAATAAATAAATAAATTACAAAGAACCAACAACCAGTCAGTGAAAGGAGGGTTTTCTTGTTTGAAACGACAGGTAACGTCCTAAGACTAAGAGCTGTAGTTCCCTCTACCGACCACCAGGAGCTGGCTCCAAAAGTGACCTAAATGTTAAAATATGCAAATTAACTGACTACAAGGTACCAAAAAAATATAGTTTTGGTCTCTTCAGGCTAAATTTTACATGGATTGGCTCAACATTTTATGCTAGGTTTGCAAATTTTAAGTTTGCAATTTTTTTTTTTTATTACATTTTTTCAATAAATTTGTACAATTTTGAAATTAAGATGGAACTATTTCTCAACTTTATATCCCAGTGTTTTGATCTGAGTATCAGTGACTCGTCAGTGGTGAGTTTTGTTGTTTTGAGCTAATTATGCTAACTTTTTTGCTAAATTTTTCAATCTCGTTTTTTTTTCTACTTACCCTACTTTTTTTCTCTCCCCACTTAAGAATATAGCTAAGATTCTTTTTTTTTTGCTAGGTTTGCATTTTTTCTAACCCAAGTTTCTTAATTCTATATCTACATTTACCTACTTATTTAAAGCTTAGTTTACAAACTTTTTCAGCTAAATTTGAACATTTCTAACCATCCAAGGTTCTGAGGCTCCAACGGTTCTAATTCAAGGGTCAATCACACACAATCACCACATTTATGCACAATTAGGGGCATTTATTTTTATTTTTTTGTTTGTTGTTGGCATTGAACTGGCTCGCTGTCATCATTTTAGCTACTTAGCACTGACCATTTTTGGAGAAACTGACTGATTTAAAAGATAATTTCCAGAGTTGCCACAACCAACTCAGGACTGGTCTGGGAACAAGCGTTGCTCGTAGCTGAAGGCCATTTTCCAGTTAGGACCCGTAGAAATGTTTGCTGAGACAAAGGCGAGGGAGGTTGCTTCTGGCTGCAGGTTGGCTTGTAAGAGTACGGATCAAGGCTGGCTGCTACTACAGCCGAGCCACTAAAATGGATCGCGGTTAGCATCCAACTAGCTGCACTGCAGCCAGATGCAGTCTGGGCAGGTGTGAACAAAGACCTAAGAGAACGTAATCACTCTTACTTTAAAGATAATATAGCTTGTTTTTAATTGTACTAGCCGACTGCTGAGACGGGCTCTGAACTGGCCTTGAAGGGTCTGAGGTAGAGGTCTTCAGAACAACCCAACAACCTGAGTTTCCGACCAACCCGAATCGGGTCTCAGGTCCATTCACAAGACGTGACTCTGGGTTCGGGTCGGAATCAGTACAGTTAATCTCGGGTCCGGTCAGTCCTCTCTGACAGGCTGAGTCCGCATTTACCCGAGAGAGGTAAAGATGTTGGTGGTCAGGTGACAGGTCAAGCAAAAGTACACAAACAAACAGTAGTTGGTTTAGCCAATGTCAGGACTCAGGGCAGTTAAATGATTATTCATTAACGTGGCGTGTTTGTCATGAAACAATCATGTGCCGTAGCGTGTTATTAGCGGTTTGCCCGGCAGGTGTAAAGCACAACAGATCGCCAACATGGTAACGTTGGATGAGAGAATATATTCACGACACGTCCTGACCGGTGTAGGCTATTAGCGTTAGCAGTTGCTATAATTAGCATATGTATCCACAAAGAAAATAATGACGTGGATTTATTGTTGTTTACAGCCTATGTAGCAACTGAACCAGGTAGAAGAAGAGAATGTTTAGGTAAGAAAAGTTTTATTCAACGCTAGACAAGTTTTAACATGAGCAACTATGGGCTGGATTGTCTTGGGTCTATTCGGGTAACTCTGTTCGGTTCATGGTCGGAAACTAAAGACTCGGGTCGGGTCTGTTCCCGGTCCAAGTATTGCGGGTCTATTCGGGTTCGGAATCCGGACTTATAGCTCGGGTCGGGTCAGATTTTCATGGGTCCATTCAGGTTCAGATCCATGAGAGTGGACCCATGAAGACCTCTAGTCTGAGGGCAATGGTGGTCTTCCCAGAGCAGCTGGGACAAGTGGGCAACACCAGCCCACTTGCTGAGGTCCATCAGCTATCCTTCAGCTAACTGGTGCTAGACAATGATTTAATCACATTTACAAATTTAATCAGAATTAATGTGAGATATCATTAGTTAGCATCATAGGTTAGCATGAGTTTGTGAAGATAAAATCACTGGCTTGTGGTAACTGAGATAAGGTGAATATGTTCCAACTGACCGCCAGACTTGTTAGTTCAACCCATTTGCCAATTTTTGGATTCACCAGGGGTTGGGGGGATGGTGTCCCCCACAGCTTAAATTTGGTTTGGTTTGACTGTGATTTGAAACAGCGAGATCCTCAAACACTGAAGGACTTTATGAATGTTTTCGCACCAGTTTGGTGAAACGGTCACTGCAGGCGTTGCGGATCCTCTCAGCGGACGCTGGGCTGTCAAGTCTGAATGGTCCTTTGATTCCCGACTCCAACCGGGCAGCGCTGACAGCGTCTTTGATGGCGTAGAAAATTGACGACGCAAGGAATAGAGGGGGCTCCCCCACAGCCTGGTGAGAGAAAATGTAAAACCAGTAATTTTCTGTTTCAGACCAGTAATGTTTGAACTGTTACTGGTGGAGTCAGAGGTCTTACCTTGGAGGCAAAGATGGCCTTGTCATTGGGGGCATCACGGAGCAGTGACACAGTGAGCTGGGTGGGAATGTCCCCGAAGGCCGGGATCTTGTATGTACCAGGACCTCTGGTGAAGAGGACACCTTTGGGTGAGTAGTGAAGCTCCTCCAGGGTGTAGAGGCCCAGACCCTGCATAAAACCACCCTCCACCTGCAGAGACAGGAGAACATCCAGACCTGAGGGAGACACTTTTAGAGGGAAAATATAACCATCAAAAGAAACTGTCTGGAACTTGAGGGAGTATATTTGGGTGCTTTAAATGACTCAAAAACGTCAACACAGCACGACTGTATCAGCTGTTCAGATTTGCAGGGTTCTGTGATGTCACAGACCTAGATCACAGAAGAACCATTCACTTTTTATTTCTTTAACTCCACCTAGCTTCACTACACACTTTTTATGTTACTTAGGGCAGGTAGCACAAAGATGCTTTTTGTGGTGTTCAGCGGCAGGTTGTTGGCTGACGGTTGACCTAATCTCTGTAGTCAGACTCATCTCCTCCTGAGATGAGCCCGACCACGGTGGTATCATCTGCAGACTTTATGATGGTGTTTGAGAGATGGGTCGGAGAGCAGTCATAAGTGTACAGAGTGAACAGGAGGGGGCTCAGTACACAGCCTTGAGGGGAACCGGTGCTGAGTGTGATGGTGGAGGAGAGGTAGGGGCCAAGTTTCATGGACTGTGGGTGATCTGTGAGGAAGTCCTTTATCCACAGGCAGATGGGGGTGGAGATGCCCAAGTCTGACAATTTCTGGACCAAGATCTTCGGGATGATGTTGTTGAACGCTGAGCTGAAGTCCAGGAAGAGCATCCTAACGTAGCTCGCCAGGTGCTCCAGGTGGCTCAGTGCGGTGTGGAATGCTATGGTGATGGCGTCCTCTGTGGATCGGTTTGCCCTGTAGGCAAACTGATGGGGGTCCAGAGTGGGAGGCAGACAGGTCTTGATGTGCTGCAAGACCAGTCTTTCAAAGCAATTCATGACCACAGGCGTAAGTGCCACAGGCCTGTAGTCATTTAGGCTCTCCACTCGCTGACTTCTTGGGGATGGGGATGATGGTTGAGGCTTTAAGGCAGGGTGAAATGGTAGCCTGCGACAGGGACAGGTTAAAAATGTTCAACTGGCTGGACCCTAACTCCAGCCAGTTGGTCAGCACAAGCTTTGAGTACTTTGCCAGGTACGCCATAGGGTCCGGCCTCCTTCCTGGGTTCACCGACTTTAGTACACGTCTCACTTCATGCTCCTGAAGTGTCAGTGTGCTAGTACTGGAGGGTATTGGGTGTTAGGTCTCAGCTGGTCTAGCTGGTCTGACTGCCTCAAAGTGGGCAAAGAAGCGGTTCAGCTCCTCTGCAAGCAGGGCATCAGTCCTGGTGTTGTCCGGGTTGCTGCTTCTGTAGTTAGTTATGTGGTTTATTAAAAAATTCTATCAGAATCAAAATATTTATCAGAGTAGAATAAAGTCCAGCCTCTCTCGAGAAGATTGGTTCCAGAGCCCAGGCTGTGTGTCGAGGTGAGCCCGACTATATCTAGTCGGTACCTCTCAACTTCACGCACAAGCTCAGGCTCCTTCTCCACCAGAGAGGTGACGTTCCAGGTCCCAGTAGCCAGTTTAGTCAGCCGGGGGTTGGCACGCCAAGGCCCACGCTTTCGGCTGCAACCCAAAACACACTGCACCACACTCCTATGACCCTCCCAGCGGGTGGTGGGCCCACGGGGAAGCGAACCCATGTAGGCCAGGCCCCATGGGTAAATGCCTGGCCGTCAGGTGCTCCCAAAGGAGCCCCTTCCCAAGGCCTGACTCCAGGGTGGGGCCCGGTAACCCTAACCCGGGCAAGGGACATCGAGCTCTTGATTTCAAAATTTTCATTGTCAACTGAATCATGCTTAGTCTGGCCTGTCTCCCAGGACCAGTTTTCCTTGGGTGACCCTACCAGGGGGTCAGAGGGACCCTGTAGAGGTTTAAGCAGGTATAGATAATGGATGGACCCTGCTGGAGTCTATCCCAGCTCTCTTCGGGCAAAAGGCAAGGGGTACACCCTGGACAGGTCACCAGACTATCGCAGGGCCACATGTAGACAAACAATCATGCACACTCACAATCACTCCTACAAGCAAATTAGAACCACCAATTAACCCAACATGCATGTCTTTGGACTGTGGGAGGAAGCCGGAGTACTTGGAGCAAACCCACACAAATACAAGGAGAACATACAAACTATAGAGACTGTGGCCTACAATCATCACTATGGTGGTGCTGAGGTTCTGTATGTATATATATATATATATATATATATATATATATATATATATATATATATATGAAAATAGATAGCGGGTGAAACAACATATCATTACATATCATACCCAGAGTGCAGAAAAAACAACATTTTTTTGGTAATACTTCCTCCAGGAGGCTGAGTGTTACAATAATATGTGTTATTTAATTTCCAACGACTGCAGGTATGGCTGATGCGCCAACTCACCTGTCCAATGTCGATAGCTGGGTTGAGACTGTGGCCTACATCCATCACTATGGTGGTGCTGAGGTTCTGTAACACAAATCAAACATCTCTGTTAGGATTTGAATTAGCTTAAAGATTTTAGTGAACATTTAGCTGTTTAAATATCAGGACAGAACTTTTATTGTTTTTAGGACTGTTGGCTGTCTATATTTTACAACCGAGTCCCCATTTTGTATAATCAGGTATAATTTAGTGTTTACAACAGCCATCCTGACCCCCAAAAGTTTGTGGCTTGCACAGATAAACACATTTTGTTTACTATCCATACTTCGGGACCAAGACAATCAATGCACATATATGTTGAACTGTGACACAGGAGAACTACACCTACCATTTGGACAAGAAGAGGAGGTGTCAGGGGCAATGCAAGACCCCTCCTTTTTCAGTTCAATTCAATTTTATTTGTATAGCGTCTGTTACAATGTCAATTGTCTCTAGGCGCTTTACAGAGACCCAGATCATGACCCCTGAGAAAATATCATTAACTAAAATTATAATATTGAATCCTAAACAAGGATAATAGTAAGTAAAAAAAACTCCCACAGAGGGAGATAAAAACCCTTTCAGCCAAACAGTGGCAAGAAAAACTCCACTTTAAGAGAAAGAAACCTTGAGCAGGACTTGGATCATATGGGGGGACCTTCCTGATTAAGACCAGCTGGGTAAAGAAAGAAAAGAGAGGAGAGACAGGACAGAGAGAGGATGGAGGACAGAGAGAGGAGAGCACACAAATGATTTTTGTGGTTATAAAGGGAGAGAAATTCATGACTCAGTGCTCTTTCTTCATGTCTCTGTGACGTTAATCATTCATCTTCCTATTTTTCATCTCGTCTTTAATCTTTTGGTCTTTCATCTCTTCTTTCATCTTATTATCTTTCATGTCATCTTTCATCTTTAGGTTTTTCATGTCATCTTTTAGTCTTTCATCTCATCTTAAATCTTTTATTTTTTCATCTTTTGCTCTTTCATCGTTATGGTCTTTCATTTTTTTTCTCTTTCATCTTTTGGTTTTTCTTCTAATCATTCCCCTTTTGGTCTTTCATTTCATCTTTCATCTTTTGGTATTTTAGTTTCTTTCATCTCATCTTCAACATTTTTTCTTTCATGTTTTGGTCCTTCATCTTGTGTTTTATCTTTTGGTCTTCTCATCTTTCACCTTTTGGTCTTTCATCTTTTTTAGTCTTTCATCATTTTCTCTTTCATCTTGTTTTTCATCTTTTGGTCTTTCATCCTATCATTTACTTTTTGGCTTTACATCTTTTCTTTTATCTTTTTTCCATGTCTGGAAATCTGTGAAGCAGACTGAGCCCAAAGAAAGACTCAATGAGGGGGCATTATCAATTTTACGTTTTCTACTTTTCAAATAATACCGGGATGCCATGGAGTTCAGGGATTTGAGTGAAGATGGTTGGGGGTTGATGGGGATTGACGATATCTTCACTTCATATCTGCTTTTTGCAGACAATATTATTACCTGTTGGCATTATCAAAGCAGGATCTCCAGCTCTCACTGAAGCGGTTCAGAGCCAAGTATGAACCAAGTTAGAATCTGAGACCAAGGTTCTCAGTTAAAAAAGGATTGAATGTTCTCTCCAGGTTTGCTGCTTCAAGAGGAGGAGTTTAAAGAATCTCAGGCTCTTATTTAAGAGTTCAAGAGTGAGGGATGAATGAAGCAGGAGATTAACAAATGGATTGGTTCACCATCTGCACTAATGTGGACTCTCATGGTTCTGGATCTATGTTCCTACCCTCACCTATGGTCACCAACACTGGGTCGTGACTAAAAAAACAAGAACTTGATGTCCTTTTAGAAGAACCGGGAGGTCTGGACCTCTCTGCTTAGGCTGCTGCCCCCATGATCTGGACTTGTAGAAGAGGAAGTTAATGGATGGATGGGCATTTTTACTGTTGTACCTCTGGCCAAGAGAGATACTGAAGGGGTCATCCATCTTTTAAGGTTTCTGTCGATTGTTTTTAGAAGTGGATTAAAACTAACATACCTTGAGAGAAATGTTGATTACTAAATATTTAATTTTGTCAGTATGAAGTGACAAAAACACTTGGGTTGAGTGGTAGGACGGTGGACTGAGATCAATTAACTGCATAATTTGATACGAAAACAGGACAATAAATCAATAGAGTCTCAGAGGTTTCAGCCTTTGTGACATTAACGCCTGACTCCACTCACTATTGTATCTTCTAGAATCGATAGGCGTCTCTAGTAAAAGTAAACGAACCGACACGCTGCTTTAATCAAACTATGGATCTGGTGCTCATTGATGGTATAGAATCTGATACTTAATTAGTGTCGCCTCTAAATCTTCTCCTCTCCAATCACTATTTAATAATGTTTGAATTTGATATTACAACTCATAATAAAAAGTATTATTACAGCAGATTCCCATCTGATTTGCGGTAATTAAATTTTAGGAGGCCATCGTTCCTCATCTCCCTTTGGTAGAAAATGGTAGAACAATTGAGGGTGATGAGCCGAAATGTAGCTCTGCAGATACTGATGGTCAACAATACTGCAGATGTTTTACATTCAGCCCTGAATGCTGTTGCTCCTCTGACAAAGAGGGTCTCTAATCATAGGTGCTCAGCTTCCCTGATTAATTCACATATCTCCACGCTCAACCAAAAAACATGTAAAATGGAAAGGAAGTGGTACTCTTGTAAATCTGTAGACTCCCATCATGCCTGGAAGAAAAAAACTCTTGGCGAAGCTAGAACAGCTGACTATTCATCATTTCTGAGCTGACCTCAACCATCCATAAAGCTAAACCATCCACATATATTTGTGCCTCTCCTCTCTCTGTCCCATCTCCCCTCCCTCCTCTTTTCTTCCTTGACCCACCTGGCCTTTAGCAGGAGGGTCACCCTGTATGATCCAGGTCCTGCTCAAGGTTTCTTCACTCTTAAAGGGGAGTTTTTCCTCACGACTGTTTGGCTTAAAGGTTTTTCTCCTGCTCAGGGGGAAGCCATTATTTCTTAAATTAAGATTTATTAATGTTACTTACACTCAATATTTGCTCAGTGGTCATGCTCAGGATCTCTGGAAAGCACCTAGAGAGAATTTGTATTGTAATTGATGTCATACATTTAAAGCTGATTTGAATTGAAATTTGATACGATTTTAAGTAGTGATGTTGATGGATTTGAATAGATAGAGGATGTCATCTGCTCATAGCAAGGCTGCTCAACTCTAATCTTCAAGGACTGCTGTCCTGCATCTTAGATGTTTCCCTGGCAAAACACACCTGATTCAAATTAATGGTTTACCATTAGAAGGTCATCAAGGTCTGCACAAGCCTTTTAATGATCCATTTATATGAATCGGGTGCACTGAAGCAGGGAAACATTTAAGACTTGTGGGGCAGCAGTCCTCAAGGACTGGAGTCAAGGAGCCCTGGCTTATAGCATGATTTTATGAGACATATTTCCTGTCTGGATTTCCTGTGATGGTAATGTTTTGGTTTATAGTCGCTGCAAAGGATTCAATAAAAATGCCAAATAAGGATGGATAGTCAGGAAGCCCTAATCCTGTTCTTTGTGGAACACCTTTTCGAACATTTAGCTTTTCAGGAATATTTCATCCACTTCTCTCTGGTTTTTCTGGCTCTCGTTTGTGCAGACCTTGTGAGATCCAGTCAGACAGTCGATCTCCACCTCTGAACAGGCCACTCCGTAGCTGTAGTAGTTGAATACTCTGCCTGAGTTTGTTTCGAAGCTGTAACCCAGATCTGGAGTCCTGATGAAACACAGAAAAACAGTGAAACTCTGTTTGTTGGAACATGAAATGAAGCAGCACCTCAGCTGCTGAACTCACTTGTAAAAGCCATTGGCACTGAGGTTGACGCTGTCGAAGTATGCAGCCTTCACCTGCACAACCGAAGCAAAGAGAAAGAACAGTCAAAACGTCTGGCATTGCTTCAAGAGATACACTTCTACAGATATCAGCAAACATTTTCAATAACACTGCTCACCCAGTCCTCCCATGATGCTTTGGGGTTCTTGGTCTTGTATGGCTCCAAGCGCTTCAGTAGGATCTCGCAGGCATTCCTCACAGCAGCTCCATTGAGGTCGGAGGAGGCAGAAGCAGCAGTAGGGCTGGTGTTGGGAACCGTGTTGGTGCTGGTTTCTGAGATGTGGATCTTTGAACAGGGGATGCCCAGAACCCTGCTGGCAATCTGGAAATGCAGTTAAACAAGGTGTTAAGTTTGGACACAGATGATAAAAGTTTCTATGACTAATGTCTCACCGTTAAATCTAGCTTATGATAAAACTATCTGCTGGTGTAATTCAGGGAATTAATCAATCGTAGAGTTGTTGAACAGTTTTTTAGTTCCTGTCATACTTTCCCCATTTTGTCAGTTTTTATACTAGTGGTTTTCAGCCTCACTACCATGCACAAGACAAAATGTCACTAGATTACGCCATCAGACTTATTAAGAATATCACATAGAAGTTGCACGTCATGAGACCAAAAGCAATAAACGAAACTACTCAGTCTGTCCTTTTTACAAAAAAATTTCAATAAACAATACAGTTCAATCAGTGCAAAGTAAATAACATTACAAAGGCTGCAATGAGCCTGATTTCCACTGCAGATCTTTAAAAAAATAATAAATAAGTGCAGCTTGCACAAAAGAAAAGGAAACTGCAGGTCTGGTGTCTCTCCTGCAGGGGGAGATGTGGAGCAGTGGCACAGGGAACAGGGCCAAAGACAAACTGATTGGCACCGGTGCTGTGGATCTGCAAATCATGTCACCACTTAGAGGAAGCATGCTGGGACTAAGGATTAACAGAAACCACAAATGCTACTGCAACAGTAGCGTGACAGCAACAATATAAATGTTGACTCTAGTGATAGCGGTTTTTTTTGGTCTGTCCTGCTGGAAAGGACCCTGAGTGTCAGTCCTGTCTCAGGTAGTGATGGTAAAACCAAAGCTTCATGAAGCAGGGAACCACTTTGACACAAATGTCTCAAGAATGACACACTGCTTTGAAGCATTTCATAGAGTCAGAGTGACATGAGTGACATCTCCTGGCCGTAAGTTAGAACTGCATCCTGGTGGACAACTTGAAAAGGGTTCATACTACCTGTCACATCTGAATATAAATTGTGTTTTTCTCTGTATGTCACTGGGTTCTCTGTATGAACACACACTCTATCTGATCATTGCAAAATGATAAGTCTCTGATTTTACTATTTTTAAGTACGTGTTTGACTAAAATTCATTTTGGTTCTACAATCCAGATTCTGGAAAGGTTGGGACATTTTTTTAACCTTTATCAGGCAAGAATTAGACCAAAAACACCCAAACTGAAAAGGAGATGCTCCACCATGGTGAACAGGCATCAAATACAAAATGTCCCAACTTTTCCAGAATTTGGGTCGTATTTTAAAACTACTAACAGTATTTCTCCCAAATTCAAAATGTTGTCATTTAGAGCATTTATTTTCTGCCTCAATTTCCTTTCTGTCTGTCTCTCTCTCACTGTGAATAAAGGCCTCTAGAGACACAAAATCTTAAAAAAAAAACCACAGTACTAATGTTTTAGCATAGCAAGAGATCAGAAATCTGATTTGGTGGAACAACTCTGATTTTCACAGCTTTCATGCATCTTAATACCATCTCCACCAGTTCTTTCACACTGGGTGACTTTATGCCTCCCAACCAGAACTTCATTAAGTAGAAGAAAGTGTGGTTGTACAGGAATAAACACTGGGATAGAACCGCTGTCAAACATGCAGAGATAATGATTACAGAAGAACAACTGCAGGGCTCTCTTAATTTTTTCCAGAGCTGTTTATATTAACAGAGTGAGAGAGGAAGAGGAATGTGCTTGGGGCCAAGGAACGGTGCTTGTGCTACTTTGTTTGATAAGATTATATAATACACAAGTATTATGTGATATAGGAGTTAATGGTGGTGCGTCTGTGTCTTTGCCTTTGTGGTAATAAATTATGGAGCCCCGTTTGGGTCATAATTCAATGAATAAATGAGTCTAATAATATGAAATACAGGCGTTTATTATTATGAAATATTTCCCATTATTATGATAATAGTTTCGTTTTTCATAAGAATGAGCTTTTACATAATAATGGCTTTGTTTTTCATATGAATGATTTGTGTGTCAATCACAGCAGAGAGGGCGGAGCCATTTATGTGATTGGCTGCTCTTTCATTCAGGCATAAGCAACAGAACAGTGAATCGTCTAATCGGGTCACTGTTCTGTTGCTTATGCCTGAATGAAAGAACAGTGAATCGTCTAATCGGGTCAAAATAGTATCGCCTGATAGATTATCATTTTCGATATTGTCTGCTAACCTGGTCAAGGTTTCCAGTAGCTCAGTCCAAGCTGCGGTCATAATAATGGGAAATATTTCATAATAATAAACATGTATTTCATAATATTGGGAAACATTTCATAATTATGGATATGTATTTCATAATAATAAACGCCTGTATTTCATATTAATAGACTCATTTATTCATTGAATTATGACCCAAACGGGGCTCCATAATAAATGGGCTGTACCAGCAAATCAGGGAGAGTTTAAAGATTTTCATTCAAAAGCAAGGCCTCGCTCGTAGCGGTTACATGATTGTAGGCGTGCTGAAGCAGGGATCAAAACACTGTCTCACAACACTCGGTATCGTGTCAAGCAAATGGACTCGAGCATAATAGTACAGCCACAGGTGTGACGAGCCAGGTAGGCTGGTTTTTAATTGGAGGGTCTCAGCTGTTGGCTAACTGATGAAGTTTAAGATGGTGCTTATTGTGAGGACAGATTACTATATATTAATTAAGATAACACACCAGTGAATCTGGGATTTCATGATCCATGTGGCATATTGGCCTTTATTTATCCAGGTTAGTCCCACTGAGGTCAAGATCTCTTTTACAAGGGAGACCTTGGCCACCAAGGGCACATCGAGACAAACAACCACATACACTCATTCCCACAGGCAATTTAGAGTCAAAAATTAACCTGATATACGTGTTTTTGGAGGCTGGAAAACCTCTTAATCATTTATCTTTTTAGTCTCACAGATCATCTGCAAAAACATGGTTGTCTATTTGAACAAAGGTGAATGTTTCTGAGCTGTATTTCAGTCTTGTACCTGGATCATCTTGGTGTGGAGTCCCTGTCCCATCTCGGTCCCCCCATGGGTCAACAACACTGACCCGTCTGTGTAGATGTGAACCAGAGCACCGGCCTGAAGATGAACGTTAAATTGAATACCTTTGTAAGAAAAACTACTGCATTCTACAAAACCTGCTGGACCTGCAGCAGGTCATACATGGCTGGACCAGACCTGGTTGAGGAAGGTGGCCGTGAAGCTGATGCCAAACTTAGTGGGGACCATGGCAAGGCCTCGTTTGGTCCATCGATTTTGACTAAAAAGAAAACAGAAAAATCTTGTTTGAAACAACATGTCCCCATGTTCTCCTTGTCTGTACTTCTAATACAGTATATTGTTACTGAAATTTCCAATACAGCAGTTTCATGTCTACCAGTTGTTTGACTTTTATACCTTCATCTTTCTGAGCTGTAAACAGTCTCTCGCAGGGCGGGAGAGAAGCTCAGAAACGTTCATAAATGTCTCACATTTTCAGTCAAATAACAGATTTCAATATCTGACTCACAAAGTAATTCAGTTTGTTCGTATTAGTGTGCTTCTAATGGGTTCTGTGAAGAAATGTTCAGTACATGTCTCCCTGAAATGTCTCTTTAAGAGCGATTATGGGCTGGAGACCATCTGATCTTCAGTTATTTTTAACGTGTTTTATTGACTACTAAGGGGCATCTTGCTAAACTGAAGACAATGCAGAAGTGCCAATATGTGCAGTTCCTTTACTGACCACTAGGGTCTGGTGCCAAGTGAGTCAATCTCCGCTGAGCTTCATTTTGAAATGTTCAACTTTACAGCAAAATAAATATATTTGCATCCTGGTACATTAAGCAGTTTTGGTCTCCATAGCTAGATTTCATGTCCATGACAACTGTATTAAGGGTTTCTTTTTTCTCTCTTTATTGTCCCTCAACAGATTTATGCATAATTGTTGGTCGGTGTGCACGATAATTATTGGCCCGATAACTACAGGAAATTATGACATCATTCCAATAAGTCCAATATCATGACGGATAGCCCTGATAATATATATATTTTTGTTAACACAGCAGTGCCTCGCTCCCACTGAAACCTGAATAACCAGCAGTGAATGTTATGTTCAAGTGACGTCGGCATAATCAGAAAAACGATTTCTCAATAAGGAAAATGAAGAATACCCTCTCATGCCAGAAAACTCGGTCATGATTTTGGTAGTTGCTGACTTGAATTGATATTTGCGGTATTTTCCCACATGTAAGACATAAGAAAAAAAGAAAAAATAGAAAAGGCCGAAAGAACGACTAGCAAAGAGGGAATGTGGGAATTTACGTTACACCTTGAATGCAGCCTGCAGCTCAGCATGCTGATGAAAACAAACAACATGGCGACGATAGTATGGAACTTCTTTAAAGTTTCAGAAAAAAATAGTTCGCTAGTTATTTGTGACAAATGATCCAAGCGAATTCCAAGAGGAGGGAAAAATAGAACAAGCTTTAAAACGTCAAACCTGATCAGCCGTCTGAAACGTAACCATTGCTTTTGAAAGTTTTGAAATCGCACTAACGTGAGCTAACATGAGCTAACGCTAATATGAGCAAGCCAGCAACAAAGAATTCACCGGGACTTACAGACATAGGCGAGGCTTTTAAAAAATCCAAGAAATTTGCCAAAGATGACCCACGGGCAAAGGTGAAATGGGTAGAAGGTAGAAATACTGTAACCGGAGATGCTGCTTTTAATCTCATTGTACCTATGTAAAGTGACAATAACTATTGCAACTATTCTATTATTAAATGTTTGAATCTAACTTGTGTCAGTGCATTAATTTTCTATGTATATTTCCTTTTTGTAAACTTCTGGAATGCACTTTTTCAGTTTGTAATTCTGATGCATGTATTTCCATCAGTTCAAGGAGCCTTTATTTTTTATATCAGTCAGTAATGAACCTTATTTAAGTTGATGTGAGATATCAAATAGGTTTGTCTGATAGCTTTATGAAAATGTTTTGAGAGGCTTGCCAATAGTTTTTTGTAGGAAAAAATAAATATCTGTTCATTTAAAGAGTCAAAACTGTTTTTGGTTTTGTTTCTAGTATTGATGTAATAATCTTAGGTATATGTGTCTGTTAACGGCTATCGGTATCGGCCTTTAGGAGCTGAAAGCTATCGGTTATTGGTTTTAAAAAACAGTTATCGTGCATCCCTAATTATTGCTATGGTTTGATGAGTGACAGCTGTGGTGTCAAACAGCTAGCTGCCATCACTTTAGCTACTTGCCACCTTCAGTGAACTTGACCTCTGAATTGTGAATAAAGACTTAACAGAGCACAGTCATTATTTTGGAGAAAATATTGCTTGTTGTGCTGTTAACTGTACTAACTAACCCCTGCAACTGGCTTTGGGTCGGCTAAAAGGTGCTGGAGACGAAGGTTTCTAGCCTTGGAGAAGCTGGCTCGTACTAGCTAGCGGTGAACGTGAGTTTTGAGTGATTAGCAGCTCAAATAGTCAAAGCAACGCTGAACTGTAGACTGTAGACTCCGTTCATCTCCAACACATTCAGAAGAAAAAATTAAATTCAGAGACTTGGATTAGATAAGACAAACTTTATTCATAGTTTATGTACTATATTGAATAAGCTGAATAAAGTTTGTTATTGCCTGTTTTCTCATTGGCTGGAAATTTAAGTTTCTGTTCACTTGTTTGATTAATCAAATTCACATCTTTACACTTTTTACCCCAATTAATAACCCCCAATTTTTTTCCCTTCCATATTTATGGATAGTGTGATCATCCCAAATTACCACCTACCCAGACCATCACTAGCTGCCCTTTTCAGACCAAACATATGAATAAATGAAGGTTTTTTTTTTCAAACAAGCATTAGAACTAATATTAATAATACCAATAATATGAACCACAGTGATGAGTGATCTTTTCACTTCAGCGCCCCCAAACTTTTGTCTGACCTGTTGAAGACGTCAACAGCAGCTCGCCGTTGCTTGTATTCAGACCGGGACAGACACTCATCCCAGCAGCGATCCAAGGTGAGCCCATGGAGGACCTGGTTGTAGGGCGTCACCTCCCCCTCCACATAAAGGTTCAACCTCTGCACCTGCAGGAAGACAAACAGCAGGTCAGACGCTGCTCATGCAGCAGAAGCAACCACGGCGGTCCACAGCTTTAACGGGCCACAAACCTCCTCAGTGGAGCGCCCCAGACTCTGAGGCCACGTCGCTGATCCAGTTCTCAGCAATCATCATGCCCTGTGGCCCTCCGAAGCCCCTGAAGGCGGTGTTAGACGGTAGGTTGGTACGACACAGGAAGCCTCGGCCGCGTATGTTTGGTATGCTGTAGGAGTTCTCCATGTGAAACAGACCGCGTTCCAGGACCTGGTACGGGTAGCGACATTGCATCATCAGCATACAGTGCAACGCCATTAAGGAGAACAATGGTTGTAGATAGTACTCACTGAAAGAGAGAGATCCACTGAGTTTCCAGCATTGCTGTAGTACGACACATCTAGTGCCACCAACTTCCCACTGTTCAGAAAACCAACCTGCAAAGGAGAGGATGAGAGGACTGAAACTCTAGTTCAAGGACGACATTGAGCTTTACTGGTCTGACTGCTGTCTCCCACCTTGTACTTCCCATAGAAAGGATGTCGACCTCCAGTAATAAGCATGTCTTCGTCTCTGTCCAGCATACATCTGACAGGCCTCTTTAGTCTAGAAATATATGAAACCACTGTCATATGTGTACTTTTAGGGGTTAAAGCTTAAAAAAATACTCCACTGATACCTGTCTGCTGCCACGGCGACCACAGTGGACAGCAGAGTGGACCTGCTTTCCTTCCCACCGAAGCCTCCGCCCATCCTCTTCACCCGGACCACCACCCTGTTGGCCGGGATGCCCAGCACATTTGCTACGCGAGACTGAAGCAAAGGAGGAGAGACTTAGGTCATGTGACAGTCAGGGGTCATGTGACCATGTTGTCATGAGACCCCTCTCCCATGGACACAAAGAGGACCTGTGCACACTAATGTTTTAGCTGTGTATTAATGTGTTTTTTTAGCAATGTTTCATAGTGTTTTAACCTGTACAAAAAAAACATTCTTATTTTAAAGATAACATGGCTTGTTTTGTTGTTAACTGTAATAACCATTCATTATTACTGGGTCTGGATTAAACTGGAAGGATCCAGGGACAAAGTTAGCTAAGAAGCCAGCAGCCGCTAACTTTGGCCCATGAGATGGTAGCTGCTGCTGCAGGCTACCATCTAACTGGAAACAACCAGCTGAATGGTCTCGAGCTCACTGGCCCTTGCGTAGCTCTGACAGCAGCTGGAACAACCGGTTCCTCTGGCTCACCTTTACCCTGGACCCTTCTTCTTACAGAATAACTAACAGAACCACTTGTCAGTGACTAGCCAACCATGCTTCATTTGATCTGCATGAATTTAAGCTAATAGGTTACCATGTGATAAGAATCACCAGTTTATAGTAGCTGAGATAATGACTGAAAACAGGATAGACAGATGAATTTAATCAAAATGAGTGTGAAAGAGTGTCAGTTAGCTCCTTAGGCTAGCATGAGCTTGGCTAAGCTAAAGGAGAAGGCTTATGGTAACTGAAGTAACGTCATCTTAAATCAGGATGGACAGACAAATTTGAGCAGACTGAATATGAGCTAATGTCAGTGAGCATCATAGCTTAGCATGAGCTGAGAAAAGCTAAAATAGCATATAGTAACTGAGGTAATGACATCTTAAATCACAATTTATGAATGTATGTGATGTTAATCAATGTAAGACAATTAGTTAGCTTCATTGGCTGATGTGAGCTAAAAGAGCTCACTGACATGAGTTAGAATGATAGCATGAGCTAAGCTAAGCTAGCTGGTAAGATTGTTTGTTCCACCCAATCACCAAATTTAGTGTTAACCAGCTGTCAGACGTTACAGAGGGTACAGTGGTATGAAATAGTATTTTCCCAGATTTTTTTCTACCTATGCCATTTTGTCACACTTGTTTCAGATCAAACAAATATGTATTGAAAGTAGTTTCACTGGCCTCAGTTAAGGTCTGTGTTCATGAATCAACAACAAGAAAGAGACTTGACAACAATGGCATCAATGAGAGACTTCCAAGACCAGAACCATTGCTGGCCAAGAAGAACACAAAGGTCCGTCTCACTTTTGCCAAAAAACATCTTGATGATCCTCAAAACTTTTGGGAGAAAATTCTGTGGACTTATGAGATAAAAGTGGAACTTTTTGAAAGGAAAAGAACAGTGTACCAACAGTCAAACATGGTGGTGGTAGTGTGATGATCTGGGGCTGCTTTGCTGCTTCAGGACCGGGACAACTTGATGGAACCATGAATTCTGCTCTCTACCAGAAAATCCTGAAGGTCAATGTCCAACCATCAGTTTGTGACCTTAAGCTCGAGCACACTTGGACTCTGCAGTAGGACATTGATCTGAAGCACCTCTGACGGTGGACTTGAGGACTGAAGGTTTTGGCTACTCCAAAACCTTGAGCCACAATGCTTTGAAGAAAGTCCGAGATGTTGTAGCATGACCTTGAACAATGTGGCTGAACTAAAATAACTGTGCAAAGAAGAGTGGGTTAAAATTCCTCCAGTTATCACAAACACCTGATTAAAATTAGTGACACCAAAGGTGGCACTACTAGTTATTAGGTTAGTAGCTAATCATTAGTTATCATTGTCTGACATTGACATTTGTTTGATGATCTGAAACATGACAAAACAGCAAAACCAGAAGAAATTTGTAAAGGGGGCAATACTTTTTCACAGGACTGTATGTCCAGCTCCTTCTATATCAATTCATCTGTTTCAGACTGGTTTTACCTGTGGATCAGTGTACCTGTGTATCAGTGTACCTGTGTATCAGTGTACCTGTGGATCAGTGTACCTGTGTATCAGTGTACCTGAGTATCAGTGTACCTGTGTATCAGTGTACCTGTGTATCAGTGTACCTGTGTATCAGTGTACCTGTGTATCGGTGTACCTGTGGATCAGTGTACCTGTGTATCAGTGTACCTGAGTATCAGTGTACCTGTGTATCAGTGTACCTGTGTATCAGTGTACCTGTGGATCAGTGTACCTGTGTATCAGTGTACCTGAGTATCAGTGTACCTGTGTATCAGTGTACCTGTGTATCAGTGTACCTGTGTATCAGTGTACCTGTGTATCAGCGGTGGCCTGAGTGGAAACAAAGAGCTCCATCTCTCCATCTTCTCTTTTGGGAACAGCCAGAGTGACGTTCGTCTCCAGGTAGAAATGCTCCTGACCTCCCATATGCATCTCACCTGAAAGACAATCGGCAGTCAGTAACGGATCAGGGGAAGTCAGGAGGCGGTCACAGAGATGGTTCTACCTTCCAGGATGTGGTCAGCCTGTTTGAATCCTGCCTCCAGGTCTCCTCTTTGGATGGTTCTGATTGGGTCGTAGAAGGACTGGGCAGCAATGGCCTCCTGACAATTAAATCAACCGGAGCTTTTATGAACAGGGAGGTTTCTGAAGTCTAGCTGGGACTGTCCAACCCTGATTGGTCCACAGCAGCTCAGGTGTGACTGGTCTCACCTGGATGGTGGTGATGACAGGCTGCAGCTCTTCATACTGAATCTTTACGGCTTTGGCGGCTCTCTGAGCATGAAGCTGGGTGTCGGCCACCACAGCGCCGATGATGTGACCCACACAGGTCACCTGCACAGAGGATGGACACATCATCGACCTGGATCTGAAACACCTGCCTGACTGGTCTGACTAACGAGAACTCACCTTTCCATCTGCGAAGACGCTCTCGTCCTGTTTGATCCCGGTGGTGTTGCTGCCAGGAATGCTGTCAGCAAACAGGCAGCAGACGACGCCGGGTAAGCGCTCCGCTGCTGACACGTCCACGGAGCTGCAACATGCACCTGGTTAGACTGGGCAGGTGTTGAACGAGTGTGTGCTGCAGGTGTGCTGTACAGGTGTCTTACAGGATGCGAGCGTGAGCCTTGGTGCTGGTGACAAGAGCCAGGTAGAGCTCGTTCTCGTACAGCGGTACGTCATCGCAGTAAACTGCTTCACCTGTGGCTTGCTTTATAGCCGACAGGTGCATCATGGGACGGCCCACTACGTCATCCTGGCTCTGCCCCTCTGGCACTGCCTAGAGGAGGAGCAAAGAATTACACGTTAGTAATGGGATCAATGGCACCATTGTTGCTACGACTTTATTATTGGTGCTTGTGGTTTTGGACTTTTATCGTTATGCATTTATCATTAAATAAATATTTATAAATATTTATAAATCAGACAATACTTAGTTGTAACCCTGTTGATGATATATATATATATATATATATATATATATATATATATATATATATATATATATATATATATATATATATATATATATATATATATATATATATATATATATATATAGTCTAGGAGTAAAGTGAATAAATGTGCAGTTCCTCTACTGACCACTAGGCTCTGGCTCCAACAATGAGTCAATCTCCATTGACCTCCAAGTTAAAATTTCCAACTTTACAGTAGAAATGAACACATTTACAGCCTGGTACCAAAAAAAAGAAAACAGTTTTGGTCTCCATAACTGGATTTCTCATCAGTGACAACTGTACAAGCTTTCTTTTCTCGTAAAATCACAACTTAAACTTTGCTGTGCTTTATGAGTTACAGGAGCATCAATAAGCCACAATTCAGAACAATAAAGATGAATTCCTAATAACAACTTGGCTCAACAGGTAATCATGCACCAGCTATCAAGCACTCCACTGCAGCCATCTTGGGTGTCTTTTGTTGATCTTAGTCTGGCTGTAACTGTCTATGTCACATGATTCCTTTCTCTAATTGGTTGGATGTTTATCCAGAGCAACTAATTTTACCAAATCATTTTTTTGTAAAGCTGAACTGTTTTCTTGTAATGGATTTTTTTTTTTTTTTTTTGCAAAAAAATTGCTACTTCTTTCTTACAGTCTTGATTTTATTTTTCTGATTAAATTTGGACTTTTAGGCAACACTTTACAGCTTTTTGTGAAAATTTCAACTAATTTTAACTGAAAAATCACATTTATTTCTCAGCAAATGGTCACCACCTTTCCTTGAAATGGTGACTATTTCCTTGTTAAAAAAAAAAAAGATAGACTTTTTTTGCCAAACTTTAAGTCAACTTTCTTCTCGTAAAGTTACAACCATGACAGCTGTGATGTTAGAGCAGGGATCTCCTTAGGAAGGAGCTCGTGTGTTTGGTGTACCTGGTAGACCTGAACGCTGGACGGTATCTCGGGATGGTAGATCTCTGTGGCGCTGACACACTCTGAGCTGACCTCCATCACATTCACACCCTGATGGAGAAACAGATGGACTGTTTTCAGAGACACTGACATCAGAGATGAATTGAACGTGAGGAAGTGAAGGAGGCGAACCTGCAGTCTGAGTTTCTGCAGCACCGTCAGGTAGAACTTGTAGAAGAAGCTGAGGGTCAGTGTTCGCCGGTACGTCACCATGCCGCCTGGCGCAGAGGGGTCCAGGGTCATCTCCTCAGCCAATGAAGAGCAAGCCTCCTGCAGAAGCTCCTCCCCCCATGGCCTGCACGTCACCAGACAGTGTTAGTTCCTTCCTCCATCCTTCCTTCCCTCCTTGACATCAGATTCCTTGTTACCTTCCCACCAGGCTGCTTCCTGTCTTCTTGGCCAGCACCGTGGTTGCCGCCATGCCACCGAAACTCAGCCTCAGGTCCTCAACGACATCCGTCCCAGGAGTGAAGGTGACGCTCATGGACGCCGTGACGATGCTGATGTCATCCTCACGACGAGGAGACTGTTTGAAGGCCGAGACGAACTGAGTCTAGAGACGGAGAACAGAGGGAACGATTTTTCCATGCAGAGTTAAACCAAATTTATATTTTATTTGAAGCTCTGCTGGTATATACAAATATTATTTAAATTTAATTAGCATCATTATGGTACTAGAATGACTACTAACAATACTGATCACTAGGGGCCCCTTTCAGTGCAGGGCCCTTCATACTCAAGACAGGACATAGAATAGCGGAGGATTGAAAGCCAGCTGCTTTGAATCATAGCAATTCAAGTCATTGACAG